>VUQR01007782.1:40058-71648 GCA_015108515.1 Hemichromis elongatus | reverse complement strand
CACATCCCTGGAATCAATTAACTGGCAATTAACTTCAATCCAAGCTTTACAGACAAATGTTTAAACTGAGGACATAGGAGCTCATTATCTGGAAAAAGAAAGTTTTCTCTATGGAAACTCTTCAATGATTTAGTAGCTATTGGCAGTCAGTAGCAATAAGTAGAAGTAATGACTTTATCAGTTTCTCATATCATTGTGGAGGAATTTATGCCCCATCTTCTTTACAATGTTGCTTAGTTCATTGAAGTTTGTTAGCATCTATGCACGGCTCTCTTAAGGTCCCACCACAACATTTCAATCACACTGAAGACCGGACTTTGAAACACCTTGATTATTTTCATTTCCACTTCCTGTTGCATGAGCCAGTTTTGGCTAAGCTTTGGTTGTAGCACAGATGGCCTCACATTTGACTCTAGAATATTTTGATAGACAAGCCTAAATTATCACCCTTCCATCAGCATGCTTGACAGGTGGTACGTATGAGGTATTTGTGCAGAAACATGGTGCTGTGCATTATGGCCAACATCTCCACTTTGGTCCTGTCTCTCCAAAGGAAGACCAAAGTCTAAAGTCTAGTCTTTGTACAGACCAAACTTTGCAAACCTAGTCAAAAAAATGTGAAAACTTTAGTTTTTGTCTGAAAACGCTGTGTCCACACTGTGGTTTTCAGTCGTTCTCGAACGAAAACACTTACATTCCTGTACTGTGCATGCGTGAAACGTAAGACGATTCGCCCTGTGTCATTTCTGTCTGCTGTTTATTTACTTTCCAGCTCTTTGAAACGCTGCGGCAAAATGTCGAGGAGAAGCACCGAGTTTTTAAAATGGACTAACAATGAGGTGGAGTTGTTGCTGCGAGTAACACAAAAGTACAAAGTTGCAAAAAGAATTTGAAAAAAAAAAGCTATTTGGAGCGTCTACAAACTGATATTGAGAGCAAAAAAAACAACTGCTCGTTTCGGAAAGTCTCCGTTTTCACAGTTAAAACTGCGATGCAAAAGCATTTGTGCAGGTGTGAACACAGTAATCGCACTCTGGTGAGGACCAAATCAACTGAAACCGAGACCCTTTAGAGGAGATGACCTCAGTCCAATTCCAAACGAACTCCAGAGTGGTTCTGTTTATGGTGTGAGCGTGTGCAAAAGTGCAAAAGTCTGGGCTAGCAACTAGCTGTGAAATTAACATAAATTTTCCATTTTCTCACAGGACACCTTCTTCCTGTATTTACTTCTGTTGCTCCCACCCCAGACACCAATCTGGCCAATGAGTGGACTGAACACTCACATTGTTTTTAGTGATGCATTTTGGTTTCCTTGGAGTTCAGTTGGATTATTCTCTATGTGAAAACCAAACAAATGACAGGAAAAAGCTAGAAGTTCAAAAACTCATCGACTGATCTGGACTAGAGTAAGTGAAGCATCGGTATGAAAAATCATCTGAACCTGGAGGTGAATTTAGTGGGACCTCCTATTCCAGGAATCCATTGTGTTAACACACACCTGAATACTCTAGACCAGCAAGCTGCCAAAACGTCTGCTTTTATGAGGATTTACTGACACGTTTACTGATGATCAGTTAATCAAGTGCATTTGATTAGCAGAACCTGGATGCTACTTTGTAATTCCTATTGAAGCAGTGCTTTGAGTCCTGTGAAAACTCTTTTTCACACAACTGCATACAATGGCATGAACTGCTTCGATCTCCTCTTGTTGATGGCAGGGGTTTTTTGGCTACACAATTCTCTTTTATGAAGACTTGTGGGATAAAATCTACTTTCTTTACCACACATGGCTCCGGTTACCAACCCAAAACTTTTGTGTGAACAAAGACAGTGATTGAGTAGACTCCAGTTATATATAATCAGAGTGGGTATTTA
This sequence comes from Hemichromis elongatus, assembly GCA_015108515.1. Taxonomy (NCBI): domain Eukaryota; kingdom Metazoa; phylum Chordata; class Actinopteri; order Cichliformes; family Cichlidae; genus Hemichromis; species Hemichromis elongatus. The sequence continues at coordinate 69,773 of VUQR01007782.1, read as the reverse complement.
AAGTGAAAGGCAATAACTAAAGTAGATTCAGCCTTTCAATTAGTGGCGAGCTAGGCTGGCATTCTTTACCCCCTGAAAGATGTGTAATTATCACTTATTTAAACAATGCTTTTTCCATTGATTTGCTCCAGGAATTAACATTTATATGCAGCAGGTATAAATGCAGTCATTGTTTCATGCATTATGGGTCAAAATGAGCTGGATTATCTAATTGAGGGAATTTATGTGGCTGGAGAAGGCATTTATTTATTAGCAGACACAATAGAAATCCTAAACACAAAATTGATGGTGTAAGAAGAAGTGAAAATGAATTCCAAAGTGTATCAGCAAAGTGTCTAATGACAGAAGTGGATAAAAAAATTCCTACAAAGCATAAACTAACATGACAGTATGACTATATACTAGATATAACTATTTTGTTTTGGTTGGGTTTTTTTTGTGATAGAAAGTTTATACTCTTAGAATGGTGGATGCTCGATTCAAAAGGTTCCAAAAATAAGATCAGTGTATGTAAAAGAAATCCTTCATTGTCTCTAAAGGCTCTATTTAAGATTTTTTTTTCTTTCTAATCTTGGTGATATGATATCAGTGAGAAAAGACTGTCCTACATAAGGCCATCTCTGGCACAAATGTCTGGATGTTTGCCTGAAATCTCCCTCCCACTTCATGTTCAAATCTGTTCGCTGCGCATGATCTTAGGGGCTTCACCAGGCCGGGTATAAGAAATATAAATGCACGTGCAAAGTGTCTCCATCAGATTCCAAGAACAAAAGTATGGCTAAAGACAGATGAGTCAGTATTTGTTATATGCACACTAGCGAACATTAGCTAATTCTCTTAGAAGTGGAGCAGGCTTTCTAAGGAACACGCAGCAGCCTGAAATGGCAAAAAAGTAAGGAATAGACTGAGTCCCGTTGATACCATTAAATTTTACTTTAACACTACACAAAATGACCCTAAAACACTTTAAAACTAATATAATTCTATTTCTAATATGTCTTTGCTTGTAGTCTTTCTGAATGAAGGAATCTATGAAGATATTACTTAATCCAAAAAGCCTGTAATGGCAAATCTCAGCAATCAAAGATCTTAAATATCTGTGATCAAAAACACCAGATGTTGGTCAGCAGTATCAATAAATGAAGAATTTTCGTCAAAATGAACAAGTAAAGTGGTTTGACAGGTTTTAATAGTGAATATTTTGAATATTTCGACACCCATAGAGATCCAAGTGAAGATCCAGTGCATCCTGAAAGCAGGGGTGGGCGATTCATTTCCCCATTGGGTCACATGATAAACTGGAACTGTTGTGGAGGTTCGCACCAATAAGCTTTTAAAGACATCGAATTAATACTGAGCAGAACTGAGATCAGTTTATTTGTGCGGTCCACAACAACTGTCCATTTCTTATGTGGCCCAACAGGAAAATTATTGGTAATTGAAAAGTATCTTGAATCTTCTGATATGTTATATTTCAAAGACTAAATTTCAAAGATGCAAATGATAAAATACAAATTCATGATTAAACATTCTTTTACGATCATTCTTGTGTCCTTAAATGTAAACAGATACTGGCTCACACATATGGCCCCAATTGCCAGTTTCTGGAGACATACTGAAAACACATTCAAGGTTGTCCAATATATCGGATTTTCCTTTTTTGTCCTTTTTTTATAAGAGCCAGTGGGGTTCAAGCTGAAGGGGGTCTTACGGTTTGCATTACAGCAAAACAGTTTTCCTCTGGGCCTTCTGTCTGTCAACTGACTCACTATGGAACAATATCCCGGAATCTCCACAGAGATCCCGCCGAGACGCTGAATAATGACATCAGACTCACCGTGTGCCAACAGCGGTTCTGAGTTCCTCGGTGATTTATGTTATAAGTAGTGTGCTCAACTGAGATTTGATGGTGCAAAAATATTTACACAGAATGCCAGCTCAGCAGTATGACGTTTGAGCCAACATTAAAGACAAAAGGAAGCTGGATTAAGTTTCCATCCCATGAGTGAAGCAAATTACTGTAATCACAACATCACGTATCATCTTCTGCATTATTGTTGTATCTATTCTATCATTAAAACTAAGGTAAAGATCTATCATGGACACAAACTTTATTTTAAAAATGACTGCACAAAAGCTGGTTTCACCGTCTGTTCAAAAACTGTCTCCAGTCTTTGTCTGCAACGCTAATTGACAAGAAAGTGTTAACAGCACACTACATGTACAGACTACACACATTGAGTGTGTGTGTGTGTGTGTGTTGAGTTATTTAAAATAGTTTTCCAACAGGGAAAGCGAGGGTTGTTGAGGTGAAGGGTTCTGTAAGATTACACCAAATCCCCATATTGCATTTGTTGTGACTACAGTACAGCAATAAAACATGAGTCTGGAGTCTGCATGTTGCATAAAAGTCACTTTTTCCTATGGCCTGATTTGTACGTGAGCTCTGGAGCAAACAAACACAGATGGGACATGCATGCACACTGCAAGACGCCCACGGTAACATTGGTTTTTCACCTGTTTTACAAAACTGCAAGAGAGGAGAAGCAAATACCCCTGGAACCCCGACTGTGCTCGCATTTGCTGCCAGCATGGGTTTTGTTTGTGTATTTCACATCTTAATCAGGTGGATGTTTGTTTTCCTTCACACAAGACTAACATCGATACCCGTGCACATAGTGTATAATCCTTGTTTCTGCCTTGCTAAGTCCCCCATGTTGCTTGACACAACATGCAGCATCAACATCTGTTGTAGATTTTTGAACTTTACAGGAGTTACTTTGAACTGTGGTGACTAACTCATAAATCCCTAGCCAGCAATTATGGTTAGGTTGATGAGAAGACATGGTGGAACAGACTTTTATAACATATGTAGTCAGCATATTTTGACACTTGAAAAGTTAGTTACATCTGAAAAATATGAATAAAGCCAAAGTAGCCCCCCACCCCCACCCCTCCATCCCAATGTAAAGCACTGACTAGCTCAACAACTAAAGAAATGTCAGCTTTATGCTCAAATATCCATCATTCGTGCAATCCTGATTTATTCACCCCCATAATAGATTATTTTGGGTCATGTTTTATTTACCCAAATATGGTGTACTTAGGCACATTTTTTTTTATATCAAAATAAACTAAATCCTGCCAGGACTGAGGAGATAACATATCCACACTTTTGGAAGCTTTTCAGGGTTAATTTGGAAATGTGGCTGTGTCAAAAACGTTTATTCCAAAGCACTAGGAGATTTATTTAGATTTAACCAGGGGGTGATGTTTAAGTTATTAACATGTTTGCTTAGCAAGTAAGCTAAAAAGGGAATTTTGTTCTTTAAGGGGGTGCGGGTTGTGTTATCCTTCATCTCTGCTTTTCTCGTTTTTCACTGATATGGGCTATGATGTTGTCACTGAACCTTTCCCCTGCTTTGTTACATCTGTAGCAGAAAAAAATGTCACAAATTGGGAAGATCTCATTTTAGCTGATGGCTTTGAAGAAAAAAATAACTTCTCTCCTCTGCCAGCATAACCAACTTTCTATCAGTTGGTGGGACATCATGTGGAAATGAGTAATAGGCTGTATTGATGCCAGTGAAAAGTCTAGTACATATCTGAATGTAAGTATGGCTGCAGATTTAAAGGGGCAGCTTCTGTTTGTGTGCATTCCCTAACCAACACTTACAGGGTGCTTTATGAGTTCTGCTTGTTCAACTGCGTGTTATACCAGATATCTATTGAGCCCTGTCACATGGAAGTGACTCAGTGTGTTTAGATATGCTTAAGGCGGCCTGCTGAAGTTCAAACTGAGCATCAGAATGGGGAAGAAAAGGTGATTTAAGGGACTTTGAATGTGGAATGGTTGTCGGTGAAGGATTACAGAAACTGCTGACCGCACAGTCACCTCTAGGGTTCACAGAGACTGGTCTGAATATCCAGTGAGCAGCAGATCTTTGGGTGAAAATGCTTTTTGACTGCCAGAGATCAGGGGATACTGCCCAGACTACTTTGAGCTTGATAGGATGGCAACAGATAAGTACTCATTATAACCAAGGTATGCAGAAGAGCTTCTCTGAAGGCACAGCAACAGAAGATCACACTGTGAGCCATTCCTGTTAGCTAAGAACAAGAAACTGAGGCTACAATTCACAGCATCATCTATTGTTGCTTAACATTTCCATCACTTTATGATAAGCTGTACTCATCTTATGATGGCTGTTTCCAGCAGGATAACACACCACGTCACAAAACTCAGTGTTGTGATCCAGGTTGGGAATCAGTATTGTGGTGTATTTTTTCACTCTGGTTCCTGAAACTTTAGTTGCATCTCTGGGCAAAGTTCCTGTTTCCCATGTATTCCTCTTCTGACCTGTGACACATTGGCAGCAATCAGCCAGGCTGTACTTTAGGACCAGCTCAGTCCTGGCAAATTGTTAGCTAATTTATGGTGTCATCTGCGGCCTTGGATCAGCAGTCACGCTCTTTAATCATTCTCCTGGTTTCCTCTGACACTTGTTTTCCTTGCCTACTGGCTACCTGTCAAGATCTCACCTGCCTGCCCTCCTGCCCTCCTGCTCACCGCTACACCCCATCACGCTGAGAAAGAAAAGTCAAGGTCAGGCATCATGTTTCACTCTCTCAGTCACACTCTTTGACACTTACTCCGCACTCCTGTAAAACCTCTCATTGCCCTGTTTTAACTGCAGTGATCCACGTGTTCAATAAAGTGTTGTTAATTAGAAAGGAACTGCCTATTGAATCTGCTTTTGGGTCCTCTTTTGTATTCCCGCTGTCTGTGTGACACTCAGATGATGAAGTTCACTGTACTCAAATGGCCTCCACAGTCACCAGTTCTCAGTCAAATAGAGCACATTTGAGATTTGGGAGATTAGCATTATGGATGTGCAGCAGACAAATCTGCAGCATGTAGAGAAATTAACTCCAAAAAGTTTTCTCTTTCCTGGTACCAGTAAACTCAAAATTGTTGTACTAATATGGCATCCTTTCTTAATGGAACATCTTGAACGGATCACATACCGGCATGCATACGCACATACATATACTGCTGAGACAACGCATCTCAGCAGCTGTTGCCGGGAATAAGTTATGGGTCATGCCACCTCCCACAGACCAGTGTGGGAAAAAAATTTCAACACCAAAGGAGAACAATGATATTGAATCGCTGCCATCTTTCACCCTGGATATCATTTTAAGGTTTTCAACACTCACCCGTTAAGGGTGTTCAGCCATCAGCCAGCTTTCCATGGAGCCAGTTTCGTGACACATGTCGATTACGCGCTAGAGATTAAAACAACAACAAAAACCCCGCTTAATTAACCTGTAATTCAACGCCATCTGCTGGATATGCGCTGCAAGTGTAAAATGAGCTTTTTGGATTCTTTTTGGGGATTTTTGTGTATTAATAAAGCAGGGGGAAAAGGTAGAAAAGGAGAAAAAAATAACCATAGCTTTAGCATTACTTTTCAGTAAAGGTGACATAATTAAAGGCTTTCTCCTTATATTAAAGGGGACGTATGGCGTCGTTGTTATGGTAACCACAACACACCACGAAAGTGAAAACTTAGTGATTGAGTTTGACTGAGATTGACCGTGAAGTTATTTACATATATATTTTTAAAAGGCTTGTGAAGACTCCAGAGATAGAACAGTAAAAATAGTGTTTTCTTGTTTATCTAACAAACACCAAAAAGACCGGATACAGCAAGTGAACTGGCTAATAAGTAAGTTTCTGCATGCTTTAAGTGTACAAAACACTTGTTATTGTATTTTTATGTTGTATAAACCTGTTTGTATCACATTAGCCAAATGATTCTATTTTTATGGTCTTTTCGTGTGCCTTAACAGAGTATAGAAGCAGAAAATACGCTGGAATCACTCATCATTAAGCTGTCATAAATTGGTCCTTTTTTGCGTTTTTCGAGAAAGTACTCTTTGTGCGTGACTTTTACGGGTCTAATAATATAAGTGATCTTAAATTGTGTTAAATTTGTTTAATGAAAGTGCTCACAAATGACTTTGTGGGATCTACTTTTAAAACATATTTATTGATTTTGATTTCCGGCGGAAGCATGAACTATCAGAATAATAGTAGGCTTTTGCATGTCTAATTCGGTGTACAATATTTCTAATCATCCATCCATTCATTTCAGCGTATCCTTCTAAGGGTCGCGGTGGGGCTGGAGCCAATAGTCAATTTAATATGACTAATTAACCTATCCTCACTAATGTCATGCCTTTGAACTGTGGGAGGAAGTCGAGAACCCACGCAAACACCGGGAGAAAATGTAAACGCCACACAGACACCGTGCTCCCCTCTTCTAGTCATATTTTGTTTTATTTATTGGTAAGCAAGCATAGGGATAGAAGGCCATTAAATGTTGAAACTGTGTGCTAGGACTTTGGTGTAACAAATATTTACACATTTTCGGGCTCCCACGCAGCTTGTGGGATACTAATGTCTTTTTAGTTTGTTTCTTTCCTAAATATTATTATGTTTTCGATCCAATCATTAGTGAATCCATCCGAGGAGGAGTCAGAATGCAGGCCTCACGGTGCAGAAGTTGAAGTGGAGGAAAAGGGAATGGAGGAGGACACCCCTCTAGTGGCCGTTGCACCCGATGCTTCACTCCCAGAAGAGCAGCCCTCAGCCTCCTTTGAGGTCTCTGCTAGTGCTGCCTCCCAGTGTTTAGATGAGGTAACAGTCACGTGCATTGCTACGTTGTTATTATTTTGTGAATGGCATTTTTAAAGTGTTTTCACAAAGATAAACGTCCCTATTTGATAGTTATAGTGACATTAACTCTCGTGACTCAAAAGAAAAGAAAACAGCATCAGTTATGTCGTTCAGGACTATTATTTCCTTCATTCTTTTGCAGTTTAATTGCTGATATCAAAGTATTGCACATACATAATGTGCATTGAAGTGTTTGTTATAAACATTAAGTGTAAAAAAAAAGTGAATATTTAGGACTTGAAGTCATCCTGTGAATGAGCACAACACTTTTATTAACTTGATCATCACATACAGTAAACAGTAAAGTCACAGTCCCACAGTTTTATCATCTTCTGCGAAGGCGATATGAAATCTGCCTTTTATTTAGTGGCTTTATTGGGTCAACACCTCATAAACCCATTTGTTATGGGCATGCAGCACCTCATCCTGCATTTTTACAAGCCTCATTCAGCCTCGGACACTAGACGGCAGACACTTTCAAAGACACTCATGCGAAACTTGTATACATTTTTTGTATACATTCATTTGAAAGACGATTCAGTACACAAGTGGAGCAGGCATGAAAAGGATTTTAAACTGACCGAACATTGAACTGTGCAACACAGACATGTAATATTAATTTTATTTTTTCCCCAATATAAAAATTGCATATCTTTTGGCACGACAGTTGAATATGAATGATAGAAAAGATCAATCGGATACACACAAAGAATTTCAATTTTACGCTGCTATTTACTATGAATGATCGAAATTATGCCCAGTCCTCCTCATTACTCAAATGTCAACAATCATTAGACTCTGTACTGCACGACAGTTGTATCATATAAAAGCTATCATACCTCTCAAAGTAAAATAAATACTGTACACATCCTCATAGTGAAGCATTTCTTTCCCCAATCCTTCCCATTTACAGTGTGTATAAAATGGAATAAATGGTGCTATACAGTTTTCTAACATTAGATAGCAGTATTGTACAAGAGGAGGATTTTACAGATCATGGCATAGAGAAGTGTGCAGAAATTCAGTGCACCCAAAGATAAAGGTTTGAAAGACTTTTTTTTCCCCCTCACTGCAATGTCCTGCTTCGTGGCTGCCTTCAGGAAGAATCTAGTAAAACATCAATAATGCAGAATGCACACACATACATGACTCAATAGAAATTTAATGGATGCTGCATATTTATACTAGGATGGCTTCTGTTGTATGGAATAATGATAAATCAGCAAGCTGCTTCAGAGCAGTGAGATAAATGCCACAGAAGGGCCAAGTAAAGCTATACATTTATTACCGGGTATAATTTTTCTAACAGTTTGACTCTCCAGCTTGAAGTCTTTCGTAATGATTATCGGACCCACTCAAAACTGTATCATCAGCTCTCGTATTCCTCACTTGGGTGGCTGCTGTTAATTACAAAATCATTTAGAGCAGAGAAAGTGATAGCTCATTAGTTTTTACTACTAGTATGTGCTGCACTGTGTTTCTACGCTGGGTTTATGGCAGGAGGCAGCAGGACAGAAAGAGAAAAAAAAAAGTCAAAGACCAGTGAAAAAATCTCTTCTGGTAACCCTCGGTTTAATGTTATGGCCCACGCAGGAGGCTGGCCTACACTGCATGGGAGTTTTTGGGGGTTTTTAAATTTTTTTTATTAGTCCATCATTGTTCATAGTCCATTGTCCTTTATTATCATCGTTTTAATCCAACATTTTGAAGGCCACACTCACTAGAGTGGAAAAGTAATAGCACACTTAAATTTTTCACAATTATTTTTTTCATTAATGCATCCAAACTGCCTATAGTCCTATTGGTGCACACGTACGCATGTGTAAATATGTTCAAATGCATGACTACTCGTGAGTGTATGTGCGTATGAGTCCTTATTTACTCGCTCTTCCATTTTCTTTGTCTTTGCCTGCATGACTGCACTCACAAATATTTACCTGTCCTCTTAAGGAACATAGTTCTTGGGCCGTATCATCATCTTGACAGTTTTAAAGGCCTGCCTGTAGTTGGTGGGGTAGTACTCGGTCGACATGTTGTGCCACGTTCCCCAGAAGATCCCGTTCCTCACTCCCTTGTACCTCTTGTGATAGTACTTCCCGTTGAGGTTGGCTGACATGCAGGCGTCGAACCACCAGCCGGAGCTGTAGTAGGCGCCGCAGTTCCCAGAGGGGTACATGTCGTTGTCGCGGTCGGGTGTGGAGAAGAACTTCTGGTCGTGGTTGAAGTGCTTGTTGAAACTGAGGGCGTTCCCAGCTGTCCCACTGCAATGAGACATTGATATATAAGGTGTGCTGTTCCAGTTTAAGATGTTGTAGCGGCAACTGAGAGTGAGAAATATTGCGTGTACAGAAGTGAACGCTGTACCTGTATCCACTGACAGACAGACGGTAGCGTAGGTACTCATTGGCCACATAGAACTGATCATACTTTGCATACTCCCGGACACCCTCAAAGTCCTCTAGCTCAATACGCAGAATCATATCTTTTGCTTTTGTCAGCAAATGGATATGGTCATTGCCCAGCCAGAACTCACCTCTGTGGGATAGAAAGGAACAAAATGAGGCATATATATATACATATATATATATATCCTCCAATAGAGGAAAATAGGATGTATATGAGGAGAGAATACATTCTTTTAGTGGGAGTTTAATGCTGGATATGTATAAATGCTTATAAGGTTGTTTTGAATAATTTGTTTAAATCTGCAAGCTAATGATCAGTTGCGAGGAGGTCAGATCATCTACTGTGGTCATCATTTCCCTAAGGCCTCGTCCACATGAAACTTGAGCCTTCTTTTGAAAATGGTGCCTTTTCTCCTGCCTTTTCTAAGTAAATAAGTCTGCACAAAAAGATAAAAATGAAATGAATGGGCTTTAACAGCATGCCAAACCAACAGGCAGTTTTACCCTGACCTCAAAGCCATAAACCCTTGCTGGCCTTATGTCATGAGCCAAAAATGTTGTTTTTATACTCGTGATCCTTCACTACTCTCTAGTCCCTGTGTAAGCTGTAATATTTGCCTCATTTTCTCTGTCTTGTTACACCAACGCTGTCACACAGTTAAAATAGATCGACATCAGTTAGATAAGTGACTAATAACATGCATATTTCTATCAAGTGCATTGAGCAGAGTGTAATTCCTCAAGGTGATGAAGCTAAATACTTTGTGGTAGTTTATTTAGTGTTCTGCTTACTTTTGCTTCATTAGTCTGTCGTTTTTACTGCCACACAATGCATGATGGAATGCAGCACTTGGGTTTTTCCACTTTGAATACTTTGAATGAGCTAAATAGGGTATAACAGTACTTCCTGTACATACAACAGCACTACAAATATGGCAGACTCACAGAAAAAGTTGTTGTTGTTTTTTAATATCCCTATACTTGCCTTTAGTTTCATGCATGATAATTAATTACTGATAATGAAAACTGGTGTTGAACAAGTAGTCATATAGAGAACAGGCATGCATCATTAGCTCCTAAGTAGTGACGGATTAGACTCTGTCAAGTTGTGGTAAATGTATTCAGTATTCATTGGTAAAAGAACAGTATAGATGAACAATTTCCTACTAGCAAAGCAAAAAATAAATACATTGAACAAACTGCTTGTTTTTGTGTATTCTTTAAAACTTTACAGCTCGCAGCTAGTTAGCTAAGCAGGTGGTAGGTTCCAGTGTAATGGGGGGGTTTGACCTGCAGTGGTGTGTAGCGCTGAATTAAAATGATAGAGGCTTGACTTAAAACAATAAATGCTGATTAAAAAAGTTGTCCAGCCTTTGCTGGCACTGCTTAATGTCACTATGTCACATGACATTAAAAACTCACAGGAGCCAGGTGGCTGCAGTTTTCAGTGTCAGTCATTGCATTTGCAACCAAATACATTATGCAAGGAGTTTGGTTGCAGCCCGGCAGCGTAAACTTTGAAGCTTCTCTGTGAACAAAGAACCTTGCTCTCACTGGCTTAAGGCTTCACTGATACACATGATGCGTGGCACATTTTGTTATTCTAAGAATGTGTGTCAAAAGGGGGATGCTTTTCTTTCTTTTATCTGTTGCTTCTGACAGCTAATGTTATTTCTACATATGGGAAAAGTGTATATATTAAGCTTTTATTGGCTTTTTGAACCGCAACAGGTTGGGGTTCCACTGAAAATAGGATCACCATTCCTGGAGGATCGCTCAGACTTCGTGTACAGATAGTAAGAGGGCCTAAAGGTTATTGAAAAGCATCTAGGATCTTTTTCTTTACTCAATGAGCCTCAGTAATAAACACTACTTTGAGTGAATGTGTTCACGCCTACATTGAAAATTCTGGGTTTACGCATCCAGTTCATAACCACCGTTGCGTGACTTGTTAGGCTGTTTGCTGATGTTTGAGTAAGTGAAGCCAGATAAGGAAAGATATCCTGGGTATGCTCAACATGCTTTGTAGTACACACCCCAGGAGGGCTTTGCCTGCATATACGTTATCCTGATATCCGGTACATGAGAAGCCATTGGCTGTTCCCTCTAACAGCTAAATTATCAAAGGAATGCCAAATTGTGGGAGACGAGGGAGGGAAAAAAATTACTAACCTGAGGTTCCCAAAGCCTTTCTTATACTCAGCCCAGGTGCGATTGAAGCTGATGGACCCATTGAGACGCTGCTGTATCACAGTCCAGCCACCTCCGAAGGACTCCATGTCACAGAATACCTCAAACGTCCCATTGCGGGCGTCAGGTGTCACGCGATATATACCGTTCTTCCTCACTTCCAGCACATTGTAGTCTGAACAGTCCCGAGGGGCTAAGATGACTGTATGGGTGGCAGTGAGAAAGAAAGAAGAGAGAGTACTTATGAGCAGATGTTACTGGATAATATTCAGTAATATTTTCACTTTGGTCTGGCATTGTTCCCTGAGACGGTAATAGAAACAGGCCCTGAGGCTGAGGAAGGCTGGAGAAAAGAAAATGAGATAGGTTAGTGGGAAATCCAGTGTGGAAGTTCTCATCCGTGCCTTCATTTAAGAGGAATGCATTCAAACGCAAAAACTGTCAGACATCTTCCCGTAACCATTTTTTTTTTTGTGTACCTGGCCACTTATTCATCTACCTCTTGCTCCTGTCCCTTGTGTCGCAGTGCAGGCTACTGTATCACTCCAAAACCAAGGTCCAAAGACTCCTGTCAGTTAACATTTTGGAAGTGAATGGAACAGTCTTGTCAAAACGTGGGAAAGTGTAAAGCTGGATTAGAGAGCCATACCCCCTCCCTGCACACTGGCACCTTGGGTCTAAATTGTCCTGACACTGGGCAGGCAGCATGTTGGAACCCTTTTGAGTGTTCGATGCGCTCCATTGATGATACAATGTTCTCATACTCCTTAATCTCTCTAGAGGTGCAGTAGATTATAATAGTGCTTGAGGTAGGCGGTACTTATAGCCCAGCAGTAATACTGGTATAGAAAGGAAAACAGGTGTTTGGAGTGAGTAGTGTTTATAGAGTGAAAAATACAAGTTCCTGTGGATAGTTGTATTTTTATTTTAAAAGGCGCTGAACTAGCAGATGGAGCACAAACATTTATTTTGCTGACTGAATAAGCAACTTCGTTTTCTGACAACATTACACTTGAATGCTTCAAGTGGAAAATAGCTGCAGATGGTAAATCACTCCATATGGGAGTTGATCGCAAGGTTGAAATGTATCCTTGTCACCTTAACAGCTCGGTCGGCATTTGGCAACAAAAGAATTGACCCGTAAATTCTTTCAGCGTCACACTCACTTTCAGCATCTGACTGCAGTGTCGCCACTTCACATCTTCTTCTCTATTTGTCCCCATCTATCTGACTGGGCAGTCAGTGTCCCGAGACAGACAAGAGCGATCTCCATCTCAGTATGTCTGGCAATGTGCCTGACCTAAATAACTCTAATATCAGCCACTTACTTGTTTCTGAAAAACTCTTGGCTGATGGGCTGTCTATGTGACTGTTGAGGCAAATTGATAGCTAATCGGTCTGGGACAAAGAAAGTGATATCTGCCTTTTCTAAAAATGATCCTTAAAAAGTGTATGTTTACAGTTAAAGGACAAAGCCGCTAGGGGATGTACTCATTTATGAGTTGTTGTTTGTGGTCAGCAGAGAGCCAGCATGAGGTAAAAGCCCGACTGGTACCAACATTACTATTCTAACCTTGACAACGAAGGCCCTGTAAACTCATCAAAGCAGCAATTTTAGCCTACATCATGATTTTTCCCCTAAATCCCACAGCAGTGCGAAGTCAGAAGTCACACAAAGCACTGGAAGATGACTCATATGTTGTTTTGCTCTGAGGGGAAAGTTCAAACAACTTCACCAGAGCAAAGTTTCCCCCTTCTTCTTCTTTCTTACTCACTTGTTTGACTGGCAAGTCGACTAACTTAGGCTGATGAGTCCCACGACATATTGACTGACGTGCTTTTTATAGATGGCATTTTGACAGACTGATTTGACTCTTGGCGCATTGCCTGTTTGACTTCAGACCACACAAGCAATTCTCATAAAAGGAAGACACTTATTATCAAGAAGTATGCCTCATGTCAACTGAGGAAATGTGTATTGAAAGAGATAGCATACTACTGTTTATGCTACTTCAGCTTTGATGGAAAGAAACTAAAAAAAAAAAGCGCTTCCTTTATGAAGTTTCCCGACACCAAATTTCCAAACGAGCAGTTCTTGATGGAGGACTGAACATCCATTCTCATTTTGTATGATTGAGTTAATGTAGCTGAACAGGGACATGAATTTCTGTGCTTCCTGCAGGAGTGAAAGTGAAGATCAGTGCTTGCTGCAAAAATGGAAATTGGCAAAATGAGCAAAAATGAATGCTTAAAGCACTTTGAGTGATAACAGCATCTTGACAAATGGAGTTTTACTCCCTATTAATGGTGAAATTGCAATTCTACATTGGGTTAAATGATGGTTACGGTCCTCACAAAGTTGGCGTTTTTTTAATTTGTCGATTTGTTTAAAAGGCCTACAGCTATTTTTAACCTGTCAGAAATGCATTTAAATGCTAGAAAGTTTATTCAGAAACTGCAGCCCTAATTTGCTTCACTAAACACTTTGACAATTGTGATAAATAACCCGAAAATGCTTATCAGTGAAACTGCGTTTTACTCAGAGGAACATAAGCAGTATCTGGTTCTAACATGGAACTATTAAAGTTTTCAGACAAGAAAAAAATCTAAAACATGTTTTTTTTAGCAACTTTTCGGAGTAACTTTTCATTACGCTTTCTAATTTGAGTGATCTTGTGAAACACCCTAACACAACATATTGGTCGCTTTCCTCAGTAACAGCAGCTGTTTCTTTTCTGCTACATTTGGTTGGGATTCAGACACAATTAGGCACAGTTTTCTGAGTTGAAGTCGGATACTTATCCAGTTCTTGACCTGAACAAAGCAGATAAATGTACAAAGACAAGTGCTACTGACCCTGGGTGCCATCCGTGACTACCGTAGTGTCAGGAAAGCCGCCTTCATTATTACTTGTGGTATTGGCAAGAGATAATGAGAGCTTGTCTTTTTATGCAGTAATGAGCATCCAAGAGCATGACCTCCAGAAGGAGGCAGGGAGGGAAGCAGAGAGAAGGGACTAGGAAAGAGAATTAAAGAGGGTGAGACAGTAAGAAGTAGGGCAATAGAAGAAGAAATATGAAATAGAGGAAAAACGAGGAGAGGGTATAGATGCTTTGAGGATAAATGCATAAGGGAGGGAAAAAAATGATCAGGTTTGAAGGAGAAAGAAGCAAGTTGGAGAAGCAAACAGAAGAAAAAGGGATGGGATTCCCTTCACACTACTGTTTCAGCTAATCTGCTTAGAAATAAGCTCACATCTGTTTTCCACATAAAAGCCCCAATATAGTGTAACATTCATACTGAAGTGCTGGATAGTATTTGCTTTCTGAAAGTGCCCTGCATTTCTACTGTGCTCTCATCCAAAAGAGCTTTTACATCAATGTAAAGTGGGGTATTTGTTGTGCTTAGCTAGTCTGCAGCCCCCACTGTTTGTAGATACAATATCACAGGCTTGTTTAAACGGTCATAAGACGTCCAAGTAGGGAAGCACTGATTAATCTGCAAAATATCGATATCAGCTAGTGTTGGTTTGTTGGCTGATATCTCCGAGTACAACATACGGGTGTCAGTGATATTCATCTATTTTGCTCAAGTCAATTTCATGCTGGCTAATTGTTCAAAGATAGCATGATGCTGTTACACTTTAAAGCATTTCACTGTCGATCTGTATCGGCATTCACAATGTGTGCACTCCTAGTTTCAAGTGTGGGTCTTTTGAGCCTTCCCTTTTTGAGTTTGTGTGTGTATGGAGAGTAGTGAGGGGTCACTTTGGTTAGTTACGTAAGAGTTAAAGTGAATTCTCACTTTGAACCAAGTTCTATTGCTTCACTCCAGTACAGTATGTGCTCAACTTAAAGCTATTTCATTCTGTCCATTTGTGCTCCGGCTACTCTGAACCAACCACTCCACTCCAGTAATGTAATGAATACAGTAACCTTTTGGTACGCATTAAAATGATGGAAAATTCCATTTCTCAAATCTAGACTACACCTAAATATATAATATTCTTCATAACAGTGATGGAGAAGACATGTTGCAACAGATCAGTGAGTTTTGTTGACAAGGACGCTGGCAACATAGTAGATACACTTTTCATTTCCCAGGAAGAAAGGTCCTTTTGGGTGAAGTAAACACCCTGTCTCTGATTATATTTGAAGTTGAATGTCCACTCAGGAATGATTGGATGCATCCTATGCCAGAAAATTCATCCACCTGCAACCCTGAACTGCTAAACTTATTTAACTGACAGAGTTTTATTACGATAACAACATTTTTTTGGTGAATTTTTAGGAAATGAAAAATTGAAAAGTGCACTCTTGATGCTCAGAAGGATTACAAAAATGAATGAGAAGAACAGAAGAGAAGCGGGGAGGGCGGGACATGAAATGGCAAAGATATAACAGAATAAAACATGACAGAAAAACACATTCTCTTTTAACTGAAAGCCCTTGTCACTGGGAAGATAGAGAGGGCAGATCAGAAGATCAGACGAAAAATAACAGGACCAAAGGAATGGAGGGTTAAGAGTAACATTGTAGAGAATATTATTATTAATTATCTTAATAAAAGTCAGCTTACACTGAGGGCTATTTTGGGCTGGACATTCAGTGGTACAGCTGGAGCTGAGCTTGTTGACCACTCCAGTGATGTTCTCCACTCGCCTGTCCACTATAGCCTGCACATTCTCCATGTTAAGGAGGTTGATTCCCTCCAGTCGACCCTGCAGAGCTGAGATCTGGTTCCTGGCATTGCGCAGGCTGGCTGACATCCTATTCAGCTTCACCTGAGAAAGGCCAGAGCAAGCGTGAAGGAAATTATCTTTGGCACGCACTACAAAGCAGGCAGATTACCGAAGTCACCAGCCTCCTTCATTGTTTCACCAGCCAATTTGAATTTTAGAATGGAAACAAAGTCTGCGTTACGATTGGCTGTCTGCCAAAGTGGCTGTGAGAGTCAATAAGCTTACCAGTCACTGGGCTGGTGTCTAACTCTGATTTCCCACCCTGTTTATTGTACCAGAAATTTTCCCTGGCGGAGTGGCGCCAGGTAGGACTTTGCATGTCTTTTACCATCTGGTCAGTTTGCATTCCAGCTGGGTGCATCTGACTGGAAGCATAAAGCACGCTTCATATCAGTGTCCCCTAACACTTTCACAAAGCTGCTAAAGATTTGGCTTTCTGACGATTTGCAGGGTTTTGAAGGAAACAGAGGAAATGGTGCAGTGCTACTATCTCACATGTTGTACACACCTCTGTGCTCTATCGATACAGCAGAAAATGCACACTGGACTGAACTATGCCAAAACTACTTTAGATCATGATGACAAAATAAACACTTTTATTTAGTCATGAGAAATTTGAGCTCAACCAAGTGCATTTGTTAGGGATATTATTTATTTCTGTAAGTGTTAACTTTGCCTCTTACCTGCATCTCCTGCATGTTTTGGCTTGGAGCTGTTTTCGCAAAAATTGAACCCAGTCTCACTGCATCCACAGTAGCTCCAGGAACCATCCCATCTCCCCTCTCCTCTTGGCTGGATCCACCTTGCACCTCCTGCCCTGTCACTTTTTCCCCAGCATCCCCCTGAATCAGGATCTGGTCTGCCTGCTGTTGTCCAAAAACTCCATTGCCCCGTGCCCCACGGCACTCCTGGCACCCGCTTTTCAGCTTGTTCACCACCTCCTTCAGGCTCTGCAGCTCCTTCATCGTCTTCTCCAGCAGCCTGAACTGCTTGGGCAGCTGGATGGTGAGGGGAGGCAGAGTGATCTGGTAAGAGCAGTCCTCCCCGTCCTCTGCCCCAGAGCTCCCACACTGGCCCGCAGGTCTAAGTTTGACAGGGCAAGAAGTGGGAGTACCAGAGTCAAATCCCAAATGGTAGGATCCTCTAGAGTCCCATCGCTGGTGAGAGTTAACAGGAATGTCTGCTGCCTGGCTGACTCTGAGTAATAAGGTGCCTGTAAGCAGGAGACCAGCAAAAACGCAAAGCCCAATTGTCCTCATTCTTCTGTGAGATTTTTAAATAAGTGTGTGTAAAGAGAAAGCGTCTGTATCTGCCTCTAATATAAACTTGGAGCGTACAGTAGTGTTTGCGTATGTGTGTGCATGTGTGTGTGTGCCTGCAGATATTCTGTGAAAGTGTGTGGATGTGTGTCCAATATCTTATTTGGTGTAAGAGAGTGTGTGTGTGTGTGTGTGTATGAGTGCAGTCTGCAGGAGGGAAAGAGCGCAGGGGAACTGCCGCTGCCTCAGATAGCTGTGTCATTAATATCAGGACAAGTGAGGGAGGGAGGGAGAGAGAGAGAGGCAGAGAAAGGGATGCGAGAGAGGGAATGTGCTGATTTTCAGAGGATGGGAGGGGCAGCACTATTGCGTAATGCAAAACACCATATCAACAGCACTGTAAAAAAAAAAAAGAAAGAAAGAAAGAAAGAAAAAAGATTGGTGGTGGTTGGTAGATAGAGAAAGAGGCAGACTCCTTTGCCTGCAGTCCATGTATGCTGCCATCCTGCCTTATTCTCAAGTCAGCTCATTTCCCCGAAGAGCAGAATGACTCAGTCCACAGGAACTATTCGCTCACTGTTGTTGTTTTATTCACAGTTTTTAACATTTAAAGACCCCTCGTTGACCTGGGTTAGATTCCAAAGCCTTACTTACACTGGATCACATCCACTTCTCTAAAGTCTCTCAATTGGCTCTGGATGGGCTTCCTGTATACATATGGTTTAGCTTTCAGTACCACAGAAAAGGTTTTATTTTGTTTAAGCTGACAATTTATTTCATTAGAGACTTTTATTAAAATAAGTTTCACCTGAATGCTGAGACTTTCTGAATATTGAGTGTGCACTGATACGCTGTGGTGATCAGATTTAATTTCTGCACTATAATACACTTGTTGACTACAAACCTACATTAACATGAATAAAACTACTTCAGTTCAAATGATAAATGGCACTAGAGTGCTCCTATAACCATATCTTAAAGGTGTCCTTTGGATTGTCCTTGGAAACTAATTTAAATACATGTTTATATTTGGTGTTTCATACTAAAGCTAATTGTTTATACCCGTCCCGAGTGCTTGTTCGATGACTGGATAGCTGCAGGTCCCCCTGCCTACACAATATTCACAGTCAGACACTGCACTTGGTTTAAACTTGTCTTTCATTTATTACACAACTGTTTCTATAATTTCCTCAGTACTCTGTTTCCACAGGTTGCTTTTTTTGTGTGTTCAGTTGCTGGTGATTATGAGTCTGGTGCATTCCTGACACAGTGTGTCAAGTCAGGAAATGTTTGAAATGGCTGTTCAATTCTTTTTCTGTACCGTGGCGAAAATATGGTAATGAAAAGCACTTTTTAATTAACAGCAGGCACGTTACACATGCAACATTTTACTAAGAACAAAAATAGTTTTTTTTTTAACCAAAGTGGTTTCACTTCTAGTCCGGGTGAAAACTGAAGGTACTCTTTATTTGACCCGCTTAATGACTGATCAGGTATAAGGTCTAATGTTTTTTAATGAAGGAAAACGGAAAAAGAAATTTGTAGGGATTTGCAAGGTTCAAGTTTAATGAACAATGCCTTGGCTGGCACTTCAGCAGTATGATTAGAATTTATGTTCTCATTGAAAACTTTACCTTGTCTCCTGTATTGGTGATCACATAATAACTTAAGATACACTCCCACCATAATACATCCCTATGATAACGATGGGATCGCGAGTAGAAACTGTCATCTATGATACATTACACATTGGTGTGATTGAAGCACGAAAAAACTTGATTAAAAAGACAAAAATACAGGAGTCATATATTTATTCACTGTTTTGGTGTATTGTCATTATTATTCAGTTAATGTGTACACTCCCTTTTTTACCTCTGACTTTTGTTCGCCATTTCCTTCCTGTGTTAATTACCCTCAGATCACCTTATTCTCATTAATCTAATCAGTAGCATCTCAAACTTGCAGAGTACAGATAAAGTCGAATCACCAAGGGAATCTGTTTAGAGGGGCTGTATGTTTGAATAACACTATTAACAAATGCATTATATCAGTATATCAGTAATTCATTGCCAGCTGAAAGCTTACTAAGAGAAGACTAGGCATGCTCTCTGAACTACAGACACAATAGTGAGTTTAAGCAAGTACAAATCCTGTTCATATTCTCCATAGGGATTTTGATCACAAGCCATAATGTTGTAACCATCCAAAACAGCATAACTACGAGTTACAACATTTTGAAACGATGGGATGTGCTTCCATAGCAACCAAATATTTATAATGAGAACACCTCGTTTAACCAAAAAAATCATGCGATGTCTGTGATTGGTGGTGGTCACTGTTACCATGGAGATGTTGAAAATTTAACCTTGGATCGCTTAGTGAGAGTGAAACTTCAGAAACTTTGATAATGTTGACTACACACAATGCAATTCAGTTAAATTTATATAGCACCAAATCACAACAGCATTCACCCTAATTTATGACATTACCAAATTATCATCTACAGAGGAGACCAAACATTTTTATAGGAACACCATCATAGTTCATTCATTATTGTTTATCATTATTTATCTGGCGAAAGCAGACAGCAGCTAGCTCTCGGGCTAACAAAGCTCGCATTTATAATAAAACACCATTAGCTTGCATGCCCATTGCATAATTTAACAATGTAAAACCAGAAATTATATTTAAGAGTTAGTCCCCGTGACGTTTTATATTCTGACAGCTGAAGAAAGCGAGAGAACTGCTATTCGGGGAGGTTTGATGTGTTGAGTTGTATTGGGCTGTCACTTGCACTCAATAGCAAAGCCTTGGACCATGTCAGTAAGTAGGTTATACTTTACTAGACGCACAAAACACTCACTACAAAATGTATTGTAAACTCTCTATGTAAGGGTTTCACTCGAGAAAATGAATTTGAAGTTCACCTCCAAAACCGAGGCCCTTAAAACAGCGGTCTGTCACTCTATTACAATAAATGTATAGGAATGGGTCTGAATGAATCTAACCAAACTGCAGTCACATCCATGAGCTTGCACAATGGTTTATGTGTTTCAAAACTGCTATGAAGTCGCCAATAATGGATTTATGAATGGGTCTATATTGTTTATTTAAATATGTAAACAGATAATGACGCCTTTCTTAATTAGCAAATGAACAATACACTTGGTTTTGTATGTAATGAAAAAGTGGTGATGTGGTTATTTCCAGTGGGTTTTTGTATGGTCATAATTAATATTGCAGTCATATTTCATCACAGACATTACTAATGTATCAGCCTCCCTCCTGGAGCATCTTATAGACATTATTAGGCAATGAAAGATATTAGAATGAACTCTAAAAGGGCTCATAGGGACTACATGAGGCTGGATGCTACCCTACTTAGAGGCTTCTTTTTGAGGCTTCATGAACCTGGCACTGATTATTTGTTTCTGGGACATAGCTATGGTTTCAATTTCTTATGTGATTCATAATCACGAGATGTGCGGTTGTTTTTTTCTTACTCATTCTGGAGAATTTGTTGCCTCATTACATGTTATATTTCTGCAGAAGTGAAGTCACGTTTTCTACAGAATAAGTTTAAAAGTTTGGCATTCCAGGAAGGAAAATATTACTGGACAAAACTTCTCCTGACAAAGAGATCCAGCTTGGCCTTAGGCTCCACTCCAGTTCAAACAGTCGATATGAGGAGATAACGGTAGAAATAGAGAGCGAGAGTTCATGCAGTGGAATTCATGGCTTTGCCTTGTAGCTATTGTCATTATTTTTCTCCCTGAGGGTGCGGAGTATTAAAGCCCACAGTGTCTTTTTGTTACACACGCCACATACCTGCTGCACTACACACTCATATTCCTGGACGGTTTTACTGTTCTGCAGCACAGATCACATGCTCGCTTACGTGTGCGGAGGTTGGGGGAAAGATGGACAGGCACTGGATTTGCGTCCGCATGCCTGAGTAAATATCTTCCAGTAATTGTCTCCCCCTCACTTCAGAGATGCTTTGCCACATGTGAGCCTCATGCATCCACCCCTTAAAAGCCTCCAGTACCCTCCGCTGCTCAAGATAAGTCTTGGCACCAGAGTTAGAGAGTCTGCCTGGAAGCGCTTCAGGCTGCTTCTCTCAGATAAATGCCCAGTGTACAGCCAGGATGTTTGTTCCATCACTGGTGTCATCTGTGCTGCTGACAACACAAACGGCTGTGTAGAATTTAGCATGAAATTCTTTTTTTTTTTAGATTGAATTTCACAATTAAGTCAGTATTAAGGAGTAATTGAAGAGATATTTTAGGATGATCCACCTGCCACAGTTGTGGTTACACTGATATGACCTTGGGACTGCCCCTCCCCCCGCCCCAGGAAAAAAAACAACAATATAATAAATCATATAACCAGAGTCCTAATCTAAATCATTCACAACATTCATATCTTTGTCCTTCCGGACCTTGGAACGTGGTTGGGTACTTCAAGCACTTTTGACAATAACCAGATAAACAATATAATAGGATAAATCTGAAAACATAATCGCCTATCCCTAATGTTTGTAGTCGAGGTGAGATATCAGCCCACGTGCGTGTATATATATGATCAGAACGTTTGTGTGTGTTCATTGCCGTTAGATTACTTGCTACACAGTCCGACCTGAGATATCCTCAGCTCTGCAGCTCTTTGATACAGACAAGGCTATCCCTCATTACTCTCTCCTCTCCACCAACCTGGCTCTAAAGATAAGCCCGGAACAACACCTGTCCTCTGTTTCTATCGCCGTTACACATACAATACACAACTCCCTTTGCGAGAAGAGAAATTTCACAACTCTTGCAGATTATTTCCCTTTTGCGGTGCTCTTGAGCTGATATCTTTGTCTGCACTGTGTTTTGTTTTGCTGGTTTCCAAAGTTTCACAGCTGTGGATTTATTTTTTTTTTAATCTTCAACCTTTTTTTTAATCATTTAAGGATTGATTGTGTTCAATTGGTTGTAGTTATCATCATAGATGGGCCATTTTCAGTGAATGCTCTTGTTCTTTTGAGATTGGCGATAGTTTGGTGTTTGTTTGTTTTTTCCTACTGATCTCGATAAAGTGTTCTGATTTTCAGATATCTGCTGCGGTGATAAAGGTTTATTCACCCCAACAAGATATCAGGCGGTTGCTCTTTGTTGTGGTTGATCTCATTATGTGTTTGTGCAGGTCCGGGCAGATATAGAAAAAAATATTTTTCCTACAATAGTAAGTGATGTTTTTGCATACTACAGCACAGAAACAAGCATTTTTTTGTTGTTGTTGTTTCAGTTTGGACTGTTCTGATGTTTGAAGCTGGAATCTCTATTGTATTAGTTTTCAACTTCTGGGACTTAATTTGTCACAAGTTATATGAAAGAAAACTGCTTACTGGTCATAAGTTTTTTGTTTTGTTTTTCTGTGTCCTAGCAGTTTTACCTTTTTGGATATTGAATCAGGGGGAAAATAGGGACAAGAGATTTTGCAGTATTTGATTTTCTATTAATTTTTCCTTTTGAACAGGCAGCTCTGAGTCCAACCAGGTTTTCTGTGATAATGACCGCTGAGCTGGCAAACCCCAGCAGGAGGGTTTGAGCCCGAACGGTCTAAGTGCTGCTGTAGCTCCGATATCTTTCTTCTTTCTTAATTTCATGATGATATTACACTAATATTCTTTTTGTGTTCTGTAGTTGTTGTCATTGGGCAGGATCAGCCAGACCAAAGCTGCCAAACTGAAATCCACTTGCAAGCTCCTCCATGATACCTTGAAGAGGTATGTTTGTAAAAAAAAAACAAGTTTTTCTGTGTTTTACTTTGGAATCATTTTGACTACAGTGATTTCTCCTTGAGCAAAACCAGCACTTTGTCAGAGCCGGTTATGCTTCACTTGTTTACCCTTTAAAAGCATCGACGTAGCTTCAGAAGAGAGCAGCTTTGTTTCTGTTTATAGAGAATTGGAGAATGCAGGTGAGGAAGTGTGAAGACGTTACAGACACTACACCTGCTGTACAGGCTGAAACACTTGTCAGTGAGAGAAAAACATCTTTAACACGTATTTCTTTTCCACTGTTATTGTATCCTTATTTGAACACTAGTTCTGATTAACTTGTGACACCTCGGGTCCTCATAAAATATTTCTGAGTTTAGTTTCTTGGGACATCTGATTAAGGATGTTGAACTTTATTAGCCTAACAGTAAATCAGTGGCAAAACAAAGCACGCCCCGTGATTCAATAGCTTGCAGCACTTGTGCTGGTTTGCGCAGCAATAACTTGAAGCAATCATTTTTAGTATGACTTTATCAATCTCTCCCATCGTTGTGGAGGGATTTTGCTCCACTGGTCTTCACAAAATTTCTTTAGACACTGATTTATGCATGGCCTTCTAAAGGTCCCATCCTAGCATTTCAGTCAGGTTGAAGTCTGGGCCTTTTCAACACCTGTGCTTGAGATCATTGACCTGTTGCTCTGGCCCAGTTTTAGCCAAGCTTTGGCTGTCAGACATCCAAATATTTTTCTCTAGAAACATTTCTTATACAGAGGAGTTCACGGTCCACTCAGTAACTACAAGGTGTCCGGTATTATGTACTGTAGCTGCACAAGAAGCACAAATCATCACTCCTCCGCCTCCGTGCTTGACAGTTGGTATGAGTTTGTGCTGTTTGCTTTTCTCCAAATGTGGCTCTGTACATTTTGTTCTGTCCAAAGGGCATTGTTCTCAAATTCTTGTGATTGTTGTTCAGATTTTTAACTTTACAAATGAAGCCATGCTGCCTTTAGTTTTCCACTGGCAAGCCTCCCAAACAAGCCATCCTTGTTCAGTCTTCTTCTAATTGTGCTGTCATGGACTTTTAACAGGCCTGCTAACTGAGGCCTGAAGCTGTTCGGCTATTTTTTTTTCCACTGCACTCTCTTTACACATGATTGTGTATAATAAATTCTGATCGGACTAAATTAGGTTTAAATGGATTTAAAGCTCACTTATTCGCAAAGGGTCGGCACAGCAGGTTGCGTTTTGTGATTTGGCAGATGCCCTTCCTGATGCAAACCTGAAAGGGATTTGCGTCTCCTCCTGTGATCAAACTGAGGCTATTTTGTTTATTAGGTGAATATGTAAACCACTGCACTATGTACCTAGGTTTAGAAGGATTTAAATGGATTTTACTAGCTTAAAACAAACATCATGAATAACTGCATTATTAACTGAAAGCTGAAAAATTGGTATGTCCTCATGGAGAATATGTTATACTAATGACATAATAAAACCACACACTCTTCCATACAACAGTGCCCAGGATTCTGAAATCCACCTTTTAGAAGAGGCAAAGAGATTTCGGGCTGAGCTGAAGAGGCTTCAGGTGGAGGTGGAGAGCATAGAGGAGAAGAGCACCTCTGAGGAGCCAGGAAGTGAGGTCAATGAACTGAGGCAACAGCTCCTCCAGGCACACAATGAACTAAAAGCTGCTGAGGAGAGAGAATATACGGCACAACACCAGCTAAAGTGGTGAGTGTATATGTGTGTGTTTGTGTGTTCATTTACACACACTGTTACTGCAATCAGCGAGGCAACACATTCAATTTTCAATCAGGCATTGAATCCAAAGTCAAATGAACCAAATAAGGACGCAGAACGTTACATATGCACATTCACGCAAAATAGTGACACTGATAGGAAGCTAGAGGGTTAAAGGGAAAACACAGAAGTGAAACAGTGGGGAAGAGAGAAGTGGACACACAAACTGAATGGAGGACACACACACACACAAACACGAGCGCTCTCACACATGCACGCACAACACACACCTGCAGTAGCACACAGAGTCGGGTAACTGGGGACCAAACACTGAGGTGAGCTACATGAGGCAGCATCTTTTTATTGAATTTAGAAGGTGAAAGAGTAGAAGACACAAACACACTCAAATCAAGTTGATGCTGTGTTTGTGCAGCGCTTGGCCAACAGCGCACTTCCACACTAATAGAAATAAAAACATTGCTTTAGGACGGAACGTTATTGCATTTACATCATTTCTATTACATTTCTCAGTGTTACCGCATGGTGAAAATTTGATGTACGCAATTACTGATACAAATACCAGCCTCAAGTGGATTTGTGTTCAATCCGGATGTAACGTGGTTAGTCATCTGAGCTCTGTTAGTATTTTTATTCTTTCTTTTTTTTTATTTTGCACTAGTCTGGTACTTTCTGTTCCTCATCTTATCCTTTTCTTTCACACCAATAAGTCTCTGTCCTTATCGCAACCAATTTTACTCTCACCCTGCTTGCTTCTCATGGCAGGCTTTCCTCCCCACCACTCACTCACTCAGTCCAGCTCGTGCAAAAGGTCAAACACACCCAAAGAAATGGAAAATACCAGACTCGCTCGAGTATCTCCCCTTCTTCTGTACACAAACTCCACCTTTTTCAAGTGGTTAAGGGAGTTTAGATGAACATCGCTAAGCAACATGATAACACTCACTGGTGGTTCCCAAACATTATGCACATTGACCCTCAAAAACAACGTTAAAAATAAATTCCAAGCAAAGACATTCAACATGATTAAAGAGCAAGAAAGGGGCATCTAAAATGTATATGAAAATCAGCTTATTAAAAAATATATGAAAACACTGCAGGATAAAAGTTGACTGATTAAAAATGTTTTCTGAAGAATTTAAAGAGTTTGAAGAATTAACTGTGTGCGGTGGAAACTGTTTATAACTGGTAGTCAGATTTATAGCAGCCTCCCAGGTCGGCATTTGGCACCAAACTCCTCACAAATACTAAGGAACATTCTATTTAGAAAGAACTCTGCAGAGAACAAATAAAACCCAGTCAAAGGTCAAAAGAAGATGAAAAGCTCATTGTGATTTTGCTAAAAGATCTCATTTATTCAATCCTCACACTTATTTTTCCTGCACTGCAGTGACTCCAGATCGCCTCAGCAATATAAAACCACTCACTGCACACAAACTCACCACTCCACGGCAAAGATACGATCTGTAGGATACGGTGATTTTTAGTGCTGACACCCAAGCAGAAAGTAGTAGTCCGGACAGTAATTGAAATATTAAATGAAAACCAATTGCAGAGCTTTCTCCCAGGATGCAGTCATAGACATTATTACATTCTGACTGTGCATATTGTTTGTGACAGCATTTGCTGCTGAACTCTGTTGCACTCCCACCGTCTCGGTTTCTCCTGCCGCCCTTCCTTTCATCGCCTCCAGCCTAAGATTTTAGCCCCCCCCCCATTCCCGCCTTTTCTCCTGCTTATTTTCCTTTCCCCTCACTTGTCCACATGGCTATCAGTCTGCATATGACAAGCAGATGCTCACCATGCAAATATGCCTTTTAAAATCACTGCGCCCTTCATCTGTAGCCAAACAGATACACAGGAATTCAGCACATTTTTCCGGTCACATTTTGCAGCCTTCGTGCATTTCTCTCTATAGTTTTTTTTTGCGTATCAGTTAATATCCAATATATCAACTTGTCAGGAAGATTAATATAATTTAGTTTGTGAGCTGTACAGTATGTGCTTTTGTAAGGTTTTTCATTATGACATAGCTGACTTGAAATTATTTCGTACAAAACTTTAATCAACTGCTCAAAAAAAAAAACATCTGCCGCAGGGAGATGAAAAATGCAAAGAAATTTTATTTTATATACACAGTCAAACTGTGTTGGACACAATTTATCTGTTTCCATATGATGACGCATATGCTCTAAGTGTTTAGCACTGTTGGAGTATTTGCCAATATAAAATAAAGTGTTTTATATTAATTCACTAGTGCAACTTATTTGACATAAGTTTTAATAATATGTTGATTCTGCTTCATTTGCTTCTTAACGTGGAAACTGCACATTAGTCAATTTTTGACAATATAAATGCTGGATTGTGTAAGTGTATTCCTCTTTCTGTTGAGATGAGAACTCAAAACGAGTATTTATTCATCTTGAAATTGCTGTTAATTTTGTTTTCTTCTTCGTATTCTCCACTCATGTGATCTACTCTCTTTACCTCACCTCACCCGCCTGCAGTCTCTGGGAAGAGAAGCAGTATCTGGAGAAAGAGAATGAAATTCAGATGAAACCTTCAGTAAGTTCATTATTGCACCATCCAGTTCTAGTTTCAGAGGTGTGGATTACTATTCCAACAATGGTCTTGAAAGAGGATAAATATGAGTTTTACTTTAAGCCTCCATGCAGGCATAATCCCTCCATATAAAGAGCTGGAACTGTATGAAGCTAAATCGTTTTTATTCCCATGTAGCAACAAGTGGAATAAAATCCTTGATAACAAATTGACCTAATAAGCAGAATTCTTATTCACAATTTCACCATTGTGTAGCATTTCCAACCCTTGGATTTTTATTTTAATCATAAACAATAACATGAAAATCTTATCAGATGTTGCCAAACATGCCCGAGGGTTACTCTCACGGAGCGCTAATTTAAAAATTTCATCAAACTTTCTAAATTTTATTGCCGGTGCTGCTAATCAGAAGAGTCTAAGCTTTGCAAAATTTACTGAATAAATTCACCAGCACAGCTAATATCATTTGCATGTGTTTATATGGTACCGTTTTAATTGCTGAGTGCAACACCAGATCATTACAAATGAGCCTGAACTCAAAAAGTGTTTTTAATGAGTCGAAGAGGCTCATGGGTAGTATTTAACCAACCAAACGAGTTATTAAAAATATAATAAAACTCTAAACTCAAAGATCATCGGGGCCAAAGAAGTAATCAGTTCCACTGCTGGTGGCGTGCTTGCTGTTCAGGTAATTTGTTTGCTGATGTGCTTTCTATCTAACACTCACACTCCGATGGCTGCATTAGAGAGCAACTTGGGTTTAGTATCTTGCCTGATGGTATTTGGCATGCAGACTGGAGCAGCCAGGGATTGAACCACCAACCTTCCAATTTACAGATGACCTGCTCTACCTCATTAGAACCGACTAGAAGTCTTTAGCAATTTGAAGAATCCAAGTTTAAGGCACGTCTCAACTGACTTGACCACTTAGGCCAACGAGCTATACAGTAAATGTCACACACACTTGAAAAAAACAGAAACCTACTGTATGTGTTATTGATAATATTGTGTTTTTATATAGATTGAGTCTGATGTTGAACCGGTATATTAGATTTAAAATAAATTATATTTAACAGGTAAAGTCAGAGTAATCCAACGGTTTTTAAAATGTTAAATTCGTTTTTTTCTGGAAAGTTTAGATTTAAAAAATCTGAAAAACTCTTTTTGTTTTTGTCGGTGTGTGTCATTAACTTGAAATACTTTAGAAAGCCTACAATGTGTTTAATATTAATATTTATCCCTTCAACCAATTTTAAAAATATGAAGTGTGACCTTTATAGGTCTTTATAATGTACCTGATATTCTGTATTATCAGTCTGTGGTTTACATGGTCTGTGGGTCCTCCAGGAGCAGGAGGACAAGACAGAGGTCATGCAAGATCAATATGAGGATCTGAGGAGAGAGGTTGCACAAAGACAACAAGAAATCAGGTATTGTATCATAAAGTTTTAGCATGCATTAGCCACTATCTCTGCTCTGTGTGCGTTTTGTGTCACCTTTAACTGCAGATTTCATTATTGTGCCTCTAATGAAAATTGTTCCAGAGGTTAACATACTTCTGTTTATACCTCACAGAAGTCTGATGGAAGATATAGAAACCCACGAAAAGCAGATATTGACAGAACAGAATGAGCTGGAAGATAAGAACGCCCTCATCGAGCTCAAAGAGGTCTGTGCGAATGAGGGGGGAATAGCTTATAGGGCGCCATCAATAAAATAGCAAATCATCTGCCTTCTTACATGTGAATGCCTCTATATATGTATTACAAGGATGAGAAGGCCCAGCTCATCAGAATACCCGACCAGATTTTAAAAGAGACTGAAAGGAAACGCTCTAAGAAGGAGTAAGTATATTAGTAAACTCCTCCTAAGCTTAACTGGGGAAGAGCAAGGAGAATATTGTTAGAAATTCTGGGAATGTCAATGAGACTGCTGGGGTGCTTCAGAGAGACAAAACAGAGAAGAAAAGACAGCTGGAGCAACTTTTGAAAAGCCACTGCTCTAATCTCTCTACAGCACTTTATCTGGAATTCATACACAAACAAAATAAAAGTATCTGCATGAAGCTTTAAGATTCATAGTGGAAAGATTTTCTGTTTTTAATTGTTTAAGCTCAGTGTAAATGTCTGTTTGGATATCAGCCTTTTTCCCCACTGAAAAACATTTTTCAGTTTATTACTTTATGATTACATTTCTGCAGATTCTCTGGCTTTTGATCTTCAGTAGTCCTTTTGTATATTCATAAAAATTTATATATATATATATATATATATATATATATATATAT
>VUQR01007782.1:4422-40038 GCA_015108515.1 Hemichromis elongatus | reverse complement strand
TCTCTTTTTTTTTTTATTTGTTTTTATTTTTTTATTTTTTTAAATATTTTTATATATATATATATATATATATATATATATATTTTATTTTATTTTATTTATTTATTTTTTTTTTTATTTTTTATTTTTTTACCAAAAATGGAACTGAAATAGGGGTTCTTTTTTTTATACTACCCAAATTTTCAGAAAATTTCAGGCATCAGTCTGTGGTATAAAATGACAGCCAATAATTTTTTTTTGTAATTCAGGTGCAGCTGCAGGACAGATCACTTGCTGCGTCACTGCAGTTCCTTTTATGTTTCTTTTAAATTAATATTTGGCTTGCGAGTATTGCGGTGGAACTGTCTGTATAAGCTGTTTGAGTACTGACTTGTAATTTCAAATTCACAAAGCTGAGGGGTACTGTGGGGTGTATGTAAAAGATGCATGCGCATGCTGTTATTTCATAAGATATGCACTAGAGCACACTTTTATCCTGTTCTCATACTTGCTTTCATTCTTTTTTATTTTTTACATTTCATCCAATTCCTTAAAACACAAATACCAGAGCTGCACTGAAGAAGATGAAAATACTAAATATGGAGATTTTAGAAACTGAGCAGCAAGTAAAAGCGGTGGATGAGCGAAACCATTCCCTCAGGATGAAAAAGGAGGAGGTGATGCAAGCGCTGGAGGGTCTGAGGGTCCGAGCAGAGGCCAGTCGGAGGATTCAGAGGCAGCTGCTGAAAGAGCAGGAGATCAAGAAGGAGGAGTTGAATGAATTTATGGGCAACAGGTACTTTTTTTTTTTTCATTTAGTCTGAGGGACTTTGACTATTCTTAGGGAATTTGTAAAAAGGAATCAAAACAGTGCTATTCTGGTAGTGCTAACAACTCAAATCCCTTTAACTGACACATGCCTCCCCATTTAACCAATCACAGGATCGACACTAGGAGCACACTGGCTTGTAGACACCCCCCATGGCTGGGTTTCTTCACTAGATATATAATGTATGTTAAGATAGGATATTTGTCACTGTGTTTTCCCATTACCAGAGGCATCTTGGAAATGAAACTGCAGAACATCATGTGTGACAGAAAGCATCTGTATGAGAGACGGTCTGTGCAGCTCAAGGAGAAAAACAGGTACAGACTGATATCTCACCAGTAATCTTTTCCACATGGAAATTAATCCTTACGTACTGAAAACCTTGAAGTTGACCTTTTTCTGAATACAGAAATGCTATGTTTTTTTTATTAGCATTTGCGTTCGCATCTTCGTGTAACACTTTAGTCATTTAAATCAGTCTTGTCTGCCATTGCTGGTGTCTATGTCATACATGTTCTAACATACAAGGTCTTGAATAATCAATCTTCTCTTAAAGACCTTATAGTACTGTATCACCCCAATAAAGTACTTAGCTCTTAGGTTCCTGGCTTAGTTGTGGTTTCTAAGGTAGAAGGTAAAAGTAAAGTATTCAATTTCATTTATGTAGTGCAAAATGACAACAACAAAGATCCTGCAATATTAGAGAGGCCCCGCCTTTAATTACCCAAGCTTCCAGTTTGGATTCAGGAGGCAGAAACCCTCTCTCCTTTTAAGATTACGCTTGAAACCTAGGCCTGGTCTGCTGGAGGCTTCTTCTGGGAATGTTTCTTCTTCACTCACCATTTTTCACTGTGTTTATACAACTCTCTGCATTTAATCATGAGGTTTTTATTAAAATCTGGCTGTCCACCACAGCGTGTCTTTTGTACTGTGTTCCTCCCCTAATCCCCAAACATTTGAGGGAAGTGGCTGCCCCTCCCTGAGCCTGGTTCTGCCACAGGGTTCTTCCTGTTAAAACTGAGTTTTTCCTTCCCACTGTTGCCAAGTGCTTGCTCATAGTGGGTCATCTGATTGTTGGGGCTTTTCTCTGTATTATTAATAAAGGGTCTTTGACTTACAATATAAAGCAGCTTGAGATGTTTGTTTCCGTTATTAACGACTAGGGAAACCTAGTAAAACTATAAATTGTTTAATGATATGCTGTAATGTGAAAGCTTCAGCATTTATAATTAAACATCCTTTAAGTATAATAAAAATACATTGTTCTGAGCAGTATTCAAAGAGGTGTGGTTTTACAGTTTTTCAGCATCAGTATGCAGTTGTTTTAAAGTTTAACAGCTGTTTAACAAAAGGTGAGTCTTTAGCTTCATTCCAAACACAGTTCAAAACTATCATATTTGACAGCACACCATATGCAGTGTTGTATAATTAGCTAGATGTGAAACAAAAGATTTTGGTGTTGGAGAGTCGGCCTCATGACGATGAAATATTTAAAAGGTGTCTGTTTTTTATCCTCAGGCAAATGCAAGCCCTGAACAGGATGGAGCACGCATTGACCGCAGCCACGGAGCAGCTCGAACACACGCAGAATATCTACGATAAGTTAAAGGCTCAGGTGATCTGTGAAATGTTGCTTTCACATAACGACATCTGGTGTAGCAGTTAAAGTGTCCAGTGTATTTGTACATGGAACGCCTGTAATTGCAACTCAGATTCAGATTTCAGCAATAACCTTTACAGTTCTGTATAAATTCTCTTCATCTTCTTACTGGAGTTAACAGCAGATCTGGAAAATTTTCCAGGCTTTGACACAGGTGTTGCATTGTCACAGTGCCAGTAATTAGCACATTAAAATGTTGATTTATATTAGACCAGACTGAAGCTTCCTGTCATTTTCCTGATGTGCACATTTTTTAATGAGAAAGTGGAAAGAAGAGGAGCGGCTGATTGGAAATGCATCAGCAGATCTCAAAAGGACATACTGGCAATAAAGGAAATCAATATGACACATCTGGGAATTTGCACGTTGAGGAAACAAGGAAACAACGCTTCTGAACGATATGATTCATTCAGTTTGCTAATCAAGAATGGCTCACATGAACAGAAGCACGTAATAAAGCTGAACTGTTCGGAGGAGTCTGTGGTTTTACCACAGAAATTCATCACATTTACATCGAACGTCATGTGATTGATGGCTTTAATATTTTCATACTGTTGTGCTCAAACTTTACCCAGCAAGAGGGCTAATAATGAATATTTATTGCTTTATGTATGCAGATGAAACTTAATTATGGTATTGCATTATCTTTTTTGAAGTACTTGGAACTTACTGATGCAGTTTTCTTCTCCCTCCAAACTTTTATAAAATATGCCGCCGCAGAGATCAAACTGCTGAAAACGAGACGGCGTTACAAGATCAAATAATCTAACACTGCTGTGTTTGTTTTGTAGTAAGCCATTTTGTGGGATTGAATATTGACTGACCGAATTAGATATCGGGTGTAGGAGGGTTAGTACTCAATCCTCATGGTGTTTTTTTTTTTCTTCTTTACAATGTGGTCTGAAGAACATTGCATTTGAACCCAATTCAAAGGATACTTGCCAATTTATATTGAAAAGAAAATCTCATTTTCCGATTTTTCAGTTAGATGCTGTCCCCAAAACAGAAGCCAGCATTCAACAAAGGATGGAACTTCAGAAAGAGGTTGATGCTCTCAAAGTCAGCTTTGAAAAGCAGGTGGGCAATGTGTGGGCCATCCATCCATCCATTTTCTTCTGATGATTTAATTCAGGGTACAGTTTGAGCTGGAGTAGGACGAGAGGCTGGGTACACTCTGGATAAGTCTCCAGCCTAACACAAGATAGATAACAAAATGCTTTAAATACTAAATAGATTTTATTAATCTGACCCTGGGGGAATTCACATGTTATAGCAACAATAAGTGTCAGCAAGAAAAGCAAATTAGAGATATTTTAGAAAAAGAAAATAATTGAACAATATATAAAAAATAGTTCAAATACAAAAAAACAGAGTAATTTCTGCTATTCACAAATGGTTGCTACAGTATATACACTCACAAAGAAATTTTCATATGTACATAATACTATGCGGGTGATAATATCAATTATAATATGCTATAATATTAGTTAAGTTTATTAGTTTTAATAAACATCTCAGGCTTTTTTACACTTCTTGTATCTTGCACTTTTACTGTTAAGTCATTTTTCATATTCTTGTATCTGTATTTCAAGAGATGAAGGACAAAATGAGATTTCTCTTTATATATTTTGTCCATATGATCACACACAATAAGAGAAAATTGATTCCAGTTATCCCTCGGGGGATCCATAAAAACATAAACATAAAACCTTTTTGTTTTTGTGTGAGTGTGTTTTGTTTTTTTTAATTGTTCCCCATCAGCTATCGGGGGCTGAAGAGGAAAGCGAAAGAAAGCAGCAGTATCGGGTCATTCAGGAGCTGCTCAGTGACTCAAACCGCCTCAGAGAGGAGATCCATAACCTGAGCTGTTTAAGACAGATCAAAGCAGAGGAGAGAGGCCAGAAACACCGGGAAATGCTCAGGGTCCAGGTGAAGTTTAAACACTCACAGACACGCGCACAAAGATGTATTTACATAGACGCCATCATTAGTGGATTTTAGTGCATAATATAATCATTTATGCAGACACAGAGAAGAACAGTTTTAACCATGCATGCGTGAGAATCAGTGGGTTTGTATTTTAGATTCTTTGGGATGCTAGCGTCAAAGCCGAGAAACCACTGAGCAAATCTGTCATCTATGCTGATAATATTGGAAAACTGTGTAGAGAGTTATTTCTGCTGAAGTGATCAGTCTGTGGGATTGAGTAAAAAAACATTTTATAAATTATTAAAGCTTTTTTAATATATATATAAAAACAAGATTCATGGTCTCTTTGTTAATGAGTACATAAGAAAATCTGGGACCAAAAACAGCAAGCTTGAAAATAAATGAGAAATTCTTAAAAATTAAAATTAAAAGAGGAAATAATTACTAAAAAAAAAAAAAGAAAAGACTGTCAGATCAGTTATCTTAATTTTTGTTTAGCATGTATTTATTTACAGTGTAAAAATGTAAGCTATTTTAAAAGCACAAGGGAAGTTTGATATCTGGTACAAACACACACACACACACATGTTGTGTTTTCATAACTTGTGGGGACATCTCATTTGCTTTCCCTAGCCCCTTACCCTAACCCTAACCATCAAAAATGAATGCCTAACCCTGACCCTTAACCTAACAATAACCTGATTGTAACCCTGACACTAAAACCACATTTTGAGCCTCATGAATGCCTTCAAGCTTGTGGGGACCGGGATTTTGGTCCCCACAAGAATAGTAACACCAATCCACACACACACACACACAGCAGATGATGATGCTGTTCCTTGTTAAATCTTCCAACAGCAACTGAACGAGCGCATCCAGCACGAGCTCCAAGAAAAACACCTGATCATCATGGACCATAACAAGCTCAACTATATCCTACAGCGCAGGTGCGCCTGTTTTTTTTTTTGGTTTTTTTTTTAAAGATATTATAGTGTCGTTAATAATGTTGTTAATTTCAGAAATAAACTGTATAACTAACAGTTTATTAGGCAAATAAACCATTGTTACTGTCTCTGTCTTGCTCTCTCTCTCTTAAAATAAAAGCATTTTATTACATTTTTATTTCCTGATACTAAATCCCTGATGTGCCTGATACGGCATTCTGCTTTATCCATCAATCTTTTCATCCATAATTGGGTGAAGTGATGTAAATTTCAATGTCAGGATTGTTTTTCACTAAAAATGTTTTGCAATAACTGCCTGAAGTCTAGAAGTCATGGACATCATCAGATGTGGTTTCCTCCCTTGAGATCCTCTGCTTCGACTTTACTGCAGCCATCTTTAATTGCTGCTTGTTTGTGGGCCTCTCTCTCAGTTTTATCTTAAAAACAAGCTCTACTTGAGTTTTCTGTATGCTTTGGGTCCTTACCCATTTCTAGCTTTGTGTTTCTCCAAAGGAAACAAAGAGCTAGATAACGTTACAACTCAACAGAGGGTTACACCGTTAGTATTCATATCCTCTCACAGTGTCACAAGCCACAAGGTTTTTGGATAAATTTGACTTTTTAAGGGCCATTTACTTCCATTAAACTCAAGCAAATATCCATCTCCAAAAGCAAAAAACTCACACCAAGTATGTACATTTTGGTTTTCAGTGAAATTTCCCTTTAAAATAATTATTTTACACGACTGATAATTGAATCCATGTTATATGTTTGGCTACTCCGATCCACAAACGATCTGCAGGCACAATTAATTCAGACTGTGCACGTTGTCTGGATAGAAAACCATTTCTTTCTAATTGGTCATACTTCAGTGTTCAGACACAGACTAATGCATACAGCACCACCCAGTATAAAAGCAGATTTTAAAAAAAATGCATTCATTAAGGTCAAAGCAACATTATTCAGTTTGAAGTGGTTGCACTTGACATGGAATCAGACAGTGTATCTCCTCTCTATTCTCTCATTTAGCTGTCGTTCTTCACAGCACACGTCTTACATGCATTTTAAACTCTTTTGGTTCTTTCATAATTTTGTGATCCAATGATCACTTGTAATGAATATGAGTCACTGATATCAGGATTACTCTGCTGGGAGTATAGCATCTGTTGATGACAACATTTCTGTCCATACTTTATTTATCAAGCACGCATAGACCTGAAAGTCTAAGAAGAATAAATACAAAACATCAGTGTAAAGTGTAAAGAAGAGTTTTAGATAAATAATGTGTTCATTACTTATCTCTGTTTTGTCAGAATATCACAGTGCTCTAAGCTGTGCGATATGGTTATGGAAGAGAAGAAAAAGTACGTTAAGCTGAAGCAGATGGGCTCACAGACGATCGCAGAATTGACGGAGCAGATTAAGGTCCTGGAAAATGAATCGGAAATCCAGCGCACCATTGCCATCAACAAGGACAGGTGTGTTAGGGATATTTGGTCATAACCAAATACTATAATAGCATTATATCAGATCACAGTTCTTTAAAAGGTATCATGTCCAGCTGGTTTAAGACTGTGTGCGACAAGTCATGTCTGGACATCATTATCATTGAGTTTCTGTGTGTAATTTTTATTATATTTTTGCCTTTTCAGAGGACTCTCAAAGGCTCATATGAAGATCTCTAATACTTCAAAAACAAGGGACAAGCTACGCAATGACACCTCCAAGGTTCACAGACATATACACACACACGTTTTGCAGTATGGCAGTATCACAATTTAAACAGTTTAAACAAACAGATTAAATGAGCTGCAAGACATCTAAAGTTGTATACAGACACAGATAAGACAGGGGTGAAGTCATTGCTAGCATAATATAGTAAAAAGAGTAAAGATTAACTGGTGGTTTTGCTGTTAATCACTGTAAACAAACATAAATGTAAACATAAACATAAAAAGTATTTTTAATTTGCTGGTTCGCACAGTCCTCTTTGAGAGGAGAACAGGCTGTATGAAGGCACAAAGTCCATGTAGAAGCAGAGCAGTGGACATGATGGGACACCTATGGACACTTATTTAAAACATTTCTTTGAAACATTTCCAACAGTTATATGTATAGGAGACGTTTATGAAAATGTGAAAAGATTCCTGACTTTGATTACCAAAATGACGTTTTAACAAGGTTTCTCTCCTGGATTTTATGCCTGTATTATCTTTGCTGTTGCAGAATTACAGATTTAAACTCAGGATTGTTTCAGTGCTACGTCTGTATTTTGTGATAGCTCAGACACAAAAAACCTTCATAACAGAGCTGGCTTTGAGTTTGATGAGCGATGACTAGTGGATAACAGTGATGTGCCTTTAAAATGAGTTTTTTGGTTTTGTTTTTGGGGGGTTTTTGCTTTTCGGTTAATCTTACTTCTGGTCTTTGTTTCTGGTCTTCCCTGTTTGTTTTTGTTACATTTCCCTCCAATTGTGTGCACCACTTGTTATTTAGATTCATTTTGCCAGCTTGTCCTGTTACTTCCAGTAGTCAAATTTTCCAGCCATTTTCTTGAGTTCCTAGTGTTTTCTCTTAAAACTTCCTCATGTTTAAGTAACTTCTCCTTGTGAACCTTTCGAGGACACTGACTAAACAGCCTGTGTTTGACCATGGCGTGATCTGCATTTCTCCACTTCACACTAAAGGACAATACATGTAGCTACAGAAAGGGCAAACGTGGAAGAAATACTTGAAAAGAATGATTACATAACATGTACTGTTTTAAATCTGATATTTCCAAAGTTCTGTCACACTGAACCCCAGTGACCATTGAAAAAATAAAATGATTAGAGCTGACTTTTCTAAGGGTCATTAAGGGCTTTGTGCAGATCTTGTTTCTGATGCTACGAACATGCTTATTACTTTCTCTCTGACTTGTTGTAGGCTGCCGGGAAGCAGTGCCAGATAAATCAGGAGTGTGAGGACAACAAACTGGAACTAATGAAGCTCACACAAATGATCAGCCATCAGCAGGAGACTCTGCTGGAAATAAACAAGAATCACGAAACTGCCATACAGCGGCGCAACATCCTGTACGTTCAGAGCTTAAAGCTCAAGTAATTGCTACCCTAATGCTTACATAATGACCTAAAGCTCGTATATACTATGTGCACTTCTCAAATCTACAGCGGTATCCAGCTCCTGGAACACGAAGAGATTTTGTGTAACTACTATGAGAAGGTGAACATCCAGGAGGCAGCTATCACTAAAGGAAACTCGATTCTGGAGGCCCTGGAGAAGGACATGAGCGACTTGGAGTTAGCGATTAATGAGGAGAAGAGGCAGATAGACCTGAAGAAGAAAGATGTACTCCTCAAGAGGAAACTGGAGGAGGATATTACGATGCTCCAAATAGAGGTAGAAAAACATTAGATAAACCTACACACTCATCCTTACACAGGCGGTTGACAGTCCTTCCACAAAGGAAGTAATTACACCAAACTTGTGGAAATGCATACTAATTTCCTGAGAAGTTGTATTGTAGAGTAGGAGGAAAGATGTGTGCCTACTTATTGCATGCTTAACAAGTTTTGAGAATGCAGAGATTTCTATGTAGATGTAGAAATCCTTCATTAAACTCATTTTTCTTGTGTAAACAGTGCTGACAGTGTTCCGACAACAGTCTCACAACGCCCACTTCTCTTTTCTCGTTATCTTCTGTTATTCCTTATTAACAAGAAATGGAAACTGGAAATGCATCATACTGTACAGTGCAAGACAGTTTTGCATTGCTTAATGTTAGAGCCACTCATCAGGTATATAATCTTGAATGAGCACTGCATCCTATAAAACGCCCCTGAACTTTCCACAGTGGCATTTTGCTAATATAGACACTAATTGGTGCCTGAAGTGCAATACACTGCTGCCCACATTTCTTCAACAGTGCTACGATGACTATATCATGAAATGCCGTAATCCTCTCTGAATTTAGTTAAACCTGGCAATTAGCACTTTTTGTGATGAAATCAAATAAAAAAGAGAGATGCAGTGAAAGTACAGATTTTCCTCAGAATCTTCTAGCACATGTGGTGTCTGTACGTGTGCTTGCGTTAGCATGCCTGTTCCATCTGCACACCAGGGACTTTCTTCTACAGCGCTTCCATGCATTGTCCAGCTAGGTGTGTGCGTTCCCATTACTCCTTGTCATAAAAATAATATATGTGATTTATTTTTTTTTATCCGTAGAGGTCTGAGGGAGTGCGCAACTGCACGTGTATGTGAGCTGAATGGTGTCAGAGATTTTACAGATTATTGCTCAACTTTTACTGTCTCTATCAAGCCAGGGGAACTCCAACCAGCACAGTTAAGTGCAGTGCTCTAGAATAAAACCCGTAGAGCGGTGGAGACACTCAGAACATCACTAATGAGCAGGTCTGTGTTTTGAAACACGTTCAGCGTTTTCATCTCACAACGATACTTCTGAATTACTCTATGCTGTGTGGGAAGGCTTTCGCTTTACTTTAATGACCAGACTCAGCGCTCATTAAAGTGTAAACATCTTAGTTTGACCATAATCAAGACTGATTTTGCTTGAGAGGTGTCTGCTTAGACAAACAAGTGGAAGAATGCACGTGTATCTTCACCATTTAAAGCAAAATATTTTTGAAATATGAAGCCACACAAGGGATGGAGATTAGGGGGATTTTTCTTCCCTATTGTCAGATAAGAACCTCATTTTGCTGAGCAGATCTTAATGCAGTGAAATTTTAGGAATGGATTGCCAAATAGTTCAGGACACACATGGATATTCAGAAAGGAGATAAGTATCTAAAAGAAAAGGGGAAAACCCGAGCGATAACACTCTGTGCACACAGAGACGAAGAGAGATTTGAGACAGGCACACAAACATGCACCGAGTTCCCCTTCCAGCAGCTACATCATGGGATTGGGTGTGTTACTGCTGTGGATCAGAGTGATTGGCTTACAGTTGCTGCTGGACCAGACGTATGTTATCCGAGTCTTATGCTGTTTTGGATCAACATAGCGTTGGATAAGACTTCACCGCGTGCTGCTCATTTGAAAAACACCCCTCTCCCTTTTGTCCATCTGTTTACTCCTTCTGTTGTTTATCGTTTGCTACAAGGAGCCCTGTTGATGCCATCTTTTTGCTTTCACTCACGTTTCATTCGTTTCTTTACTCTTCCCCATGCTTTTTTTTTATTATTAAACAAAATTCTGCATTTTATTTTTTCCACCAGGATTTTTCTTTCACTGGTGTTCACAACTTTAGCTTTTTGTTATGTTCTTCTTCCTCACGCAAACTATGTATTTGGATATTTTCATCGATGTTAGGTCTGTGACTCTGAGGATTGCAATGCAGCTTGGCTGGTCTATTTGGTCTAGACTGAGATATCTCAGCAACTGCTAGACTTATTAAAAAACTTCATACATAATTTCATGAGGCCCAGAGCACAAATCCTGCTGACTTTACCTTGACCGATACCATCAGGTTGGCATTTCTGGTTGTTAGTAAAGTTTTAATTCTGAACATTGTGTCTAAAACATATCTGATTTTGACTTTCAGCACTTTTAGGGCAGGGAAGGTGATCTGGATCTTTTTGCTATTCCTCTGCTGTTTAAACATGGTATTTATCCTATAAATATTCTTGCGGACTGTAAACCAGTTGCCGAATCATTTACATCATAATTTCCTACAAACTTGAATTCTGAACATTCTTATTTTAACTTGTTGAAATGCAGTTATGCACTTGGGCTGTTGTTGCTGATATGCTGCAGTTAGAAAATCTGCCTATGAGGGGCTGTGCTGAAAAAAGAATGATATGTACAGTTTGGAAGTTTTGCTGGAGATGCTATAACCGGCCAATAGAGAGGAACAGCCACTGTCCTGTGCAGACAGCCCAACCCTGACCAGACTATCATTCACTGCATCATTCACAGTTAAAACCTGTGACCAGCACATTACAGAGAAGACTTGTTTTCACATATTTATTGAGTGTAAACCGAAACTCCAAAAGTGTGCTAATGATGTTAATAAGTGGAACTAGCTTCCTCTTTCCCTGACCAGAGATTTACTAACGTGGGTACAAGAGGGTGACGCTCTGCAGATGACGCTCTGCAAGTCAGCAGAAAAAAATAAATCACACCCTGGGTGTATCTAACTGAGAAAACAGAGGACAGTGTCTGCTCATAGGTTAGCATGTCACAAGGTAGCCACGCTGCAATGCATACCCTTCTATATCAGGTATTTTACTTAAAATTGGTCCATAACCTTTATTGTATCAAATAAGATTCAAAATTGGAAGTGAGACCAATAAAGTATTTGCTGAGGTCATTTATAAGGTTTAAAAATAAGCATGCCTCTTGATGGCAGATTTAAGACACTTTTTTCAGATCCAGACGCTAATATCCATCTATCATATACAGTCTATGTTTGATTCCCAAGTCAATGAACAAATACCGTTTCTTTCACCCTCAGCTTTACTTTTGCTCTTTAGCAAATGTTAACATCTTAACATATTGAAGTAAGGTGAGAAACAATATAAATGTACCAGCGAAAAACTATTTTAGCAACATTAGTATGAGCATTTTAGCTGAAAGCCTTGCTGTAGCTAAGCACACCCTCACAAAGCTGCTGTCGTGGCTATAGACTAGCTTTATCATAGACTAGCTTTATCATGTTTGAATAGACGTGCTTCTCTTGAACAGTCAACAGTTATTTCCTTGATTAGTTTATCAGTCCATGTTTGTTCCTCTCTCTTGCCATTCAGCCACCCAGTTATTTAACACTTCTCCTTCTCATCTGTGTGTAAACAGCAAATCATTTTCTAAATTACAGTTTTCACTCGTACAGCTGTCTAGCTCCCCCGGGTACAAAAAAGTGAATCATGGGGGTCTCTACTTTTGCAGGAGGCACACCAGCTCAATTCATTCTCCCTGCAAATTCATTCTCTATGCGAATTCAATCTCCATACAACTGCCTTGCTGTCGATTTATCATATATATTGTGTATTTGTATTCATCTGTGACCAGTTTATCTGTTCATTGCAGACAGACCCCCCCCCCCCTTTCCTTTGATGGGAAATTTTGACAAAGATAGATTGGGCCATCTGTGAAACTATTGAAGTTCAATATACTCTGAGGCTTCCATTTGCTCTGAGGAATTTTAATTGCAGCAAAATAAACAGGTTGGGGTCGGAATCTAAATTTACTGCTTGTTTATGAGACGCGGACACGTTGACATCTCAAACGCATACAGGTGCACACGCATCAGTGCGCACACCGAGATCTGCGCAGCATTTGTGAAATCTAAATGTCGATGAACAAACAGTCATCTAATGATTGGTTACACTTCTGTTATGCACAGTTGCATGAGCAATCCCACAGACATACAAAGACACAGTCAGTTGTGGATTTATAATAGGGTGGGGCTGGTGACAGATAGCACTGTCCCTATGGTGGTGAGTCATATTCTGTCCCTCTTAAATCTTCGTCCAACCTGTCTGGAACCTATTACTACTGGAAAACACTTTGCGAATAAAATCACTTGGACAGTATGCGTGTGGAAGTTTATGCATATTGGAAGGAGGGAACAGGTAGAGAGAGCAAAAAAAAAAAGAAAAGAAAGAAACTTTCAACTTTGTATGAATTCTAAAAAAAAACGACACATGATACACAAAGATAAGTATTGAAGCAAGTGCTGGATTCAAATCAAGCAAAGGCAGCTTATAAATAACCCGGGCACATAAACAGAATAATGTAGTCTTGGTGAATCCACTTTCTGTGAGTGT
Organism: Hemichromis elongatus; assembly: GCA_015108515.1. NCBI lineage: Eukaryota > Metazoa > Chordata > Actinopteri > Cichliformes > Cichlidae > Hemichromis > Hemichromis elongatus. The sequence continues at coordinate 26,907 of VUQR01007782.1, read as the reverse complement.
GCATGTGTACCGAACCGTGTTGACGTTAAATCAAATACTCATGTGAACGTGAGAAAGGTAAATCATAATCAAGTATTATCAGTGAGGATAATTCAGTTCACGTGGGCACTAAGTGCGTAATTGAAACTCATCAGGGAATTTGACCGAAATGCAGTTTTAATGTAACTGCTCCATAACTTAGTCTGTCATGGTTCCTGGGTTATTGACCCCCTATTTTGAGTTTTGTGGATTAATGATTTTTTGGGGGGGGAGGGGGTGTTAAAGTCATTTACCATCTAGGTCTGTATTGTTTAGTCTATTAGGTGTAGTATTATTTCCAACTACCTATTAGTTTTGATATCTATGTTTCTAGTTCCCTTTCATATCCAGGCTGTTCTAGTCATATATGAAGTCAGCCATTTCTCAGTGTTCACCTTTCTCTGTCTGTGTCAAGTCTGTCATCTGTTTAGTTACTTCCTGTCTTGCTTTGGTGGTCTTTTAGTTTAGTTTAACTCCCTTTCTCTCATCTTCCCTGATTATCTTGGGTCCTTGATCTCCCAGTCTTGTCTATTTTGTCCCTCTGTCTAGTCTTCCTGCCCTTCTTTACGCTACGCTATCTTCCTGGGACTTCATGTTTCATTGTGATAACTGTTGCCTCATGTGACTCGTGTTCATATCTGCAGTTTCCAGCCATGTGTCCCACCTGCTACCTTTCCTCCCATTAACCTGTGAGTGTATTGTGTCTCTGTCTCCCACTCTTTGTGCTTCATTCCCTCTTGATGTGTGTCCTGTATTTTCCGTGTCTCCCGTGTGCTTTCCTAGTTAGCAAATTCCTACTGTGTGCCCAGGTTAAGTTCTTTCGGTTTTTTTTGATCAGCACGAGCCCATCAGTAAAGTTGCATTTTGAGTTTAGTGCCGCTTCAGAGTCCTGAATATATGCTTCTAATCTTTCTGCCACACAGCAACACATGAAACAAACGCCGCTCTCGAGAGTTGGGATGTAGGTTAAATGTATTTCCTGTACGGCGATACAATAATTCAGCAGTGACATCTTTTTGTGGAACCGTCACAAAGTTAAAGTTTTCCAGACACACTGAAAACCCCCAAATTCTTTCAGTACAAATTGAATGCTTTTTTGCTTCTTTTGTATTGTTACAATGTTGTCAGGTACTCGCCACTTTACTTAGTTGGTTTTGCTTGTGGTTAAACCATGGAGTCATTAATTCTAAATAACCAGTAATTATTTTAAGTTATGTATGGTTTTGCTTCACCCTAGTTGTCTTTCTATAGCCTGAGGTTATCCTAACCTAACCTATACTTTGTAACTATTCGTACATCTCACAGTGGAAAGCTGGGGCTTTTTCATTGTCAGAGTGTTCAAGGCTGTGGAATGACTTGCCTGATAAATGCATGCTGGCAGAGTTTGAATCGTCTTGTAAATCTCCTGTCAAAACGTACATCTGGCTTTTATTTCTTCCTTCCTAGTTGCATTATGTGACCCGGTCAATGTAGTGGCTATATTTCTTCTTTTTGATTTTGTTGTTTAGACATTTAGAAAAAAAACCTCCTCTATTTGACATTGTTTTTAGTTTGTAACTTGCAGTTCATCCTCAATAATACATAAATATTCCTTTGAGCTGCTCTACCATATTTTTCTAATTACCCTTACATCATCTTATTATATTAATATGATTTTCCTCCTGTTTTAACTTGGCGACCTTTATGCTTTACTGATCTGTCCCTTTGTCTCCTATCTAATTACAAGGCTTTTTGTTGACCAATTTGGGGACGTTGTATATAAATAAGGTCATTATTTGTTTTTTTTATGGTTACACTTTCAGGCATTCAGTGTAGCATCTATTATGAAGCTTTTTAAGCCATCATGTTAATTTCAACCTGAGCCGAAATTATGTAAATGATATGCTAATGGTAGGCTGTTCTGATGCTGTCATATCTACAATGTTTTACAGCAGTCATGAGCCAAGAAAGCAGCTATTATTCGTGACTGCCAGATGAAGAATACAGAGGCAGGCAAGCAGGCAGACAGATGAATACAAAGGGAAAGACGAACGTCAGTGTGTATACGACGAGAAGGAAGAGGACGGCTATAAAAATGCTACAAGAGAGGGCACTACAGAGAAAAAAGGAGATTGATTGAAGAGTGGGGAGAGGAGAGGGAGGGTATCAAAGACACACTTTGTGCCATCCATCATGTACTGTTTAAGTGACTTAGGGTGGTTACATATGAGGGTGCAACACAGATTAATCAGTCAAGTGAGAATCGAGCACATATTTGTCGCAATCGGAATTTGACAACTAAAGAAGTTTATTTAAAAAGCTCTGAGATAAAAAAAACAAAAAAACAACAAAACCCATCTTGAGTGAAAAACTTTTCTTTCCTTCTTTCTTCAGCCATTTCATCGTAAAAGATCTGGATTTATTTGCACAAAGACATTTTTATAGATTAGCTTGGTGTTTGCTGTGACTTGTGGTGTATGTGCTGATTTTGTCCATATTATTGTCATCATCCCTGGGTTTTGCTAGTTATTTCTTTTCTGTTTTATTTTCCTTGTCATTTCTTGTTCTCAGTTTTTCTTGACTATTACTTGAGATTTCATTGTTTACTTCAGCCATAAATCTTACACAGGATATGTTTCCGTTATCTGGATTCAATCATTCTAACACTGGCAATCAGGATAAGTGGTCACAAGAAGCTGGTTATCAACTGCTAAGTTAACCTTCGATATAAAATCACAGGGCGACATCAGCAGAATCTGAGGAACAGTTATCAATTGTTTTTCCATTAAAAAATCTTTAAGTGTATGTGAAACAGTTTGCACACTGTTTGTGGGGGTTTTAACTCCCTCCTATGGAAGGATTGCATCTCTGGGGAGTTTGGGAACTTCTGAATAAGCCGCTTTCAAGACCTCCATTGCTAAGTCGGTTGGCAGAACCTGTGATTAAAAAGTTAGTGTCTCTTGTGGTAGCATGGACACGCTGGTGGACAACAGAGGTAAGCAGGACTGTTAGTCTGTTGAAGGATGCTTCCTGGCTTGCTTGGACCTGGGGTCTCATTAAGCAGTAACAGGCATCAGAGAGACTGTGGCTTTGGCACTTGTTGAAGCAAAAACTCATTTGTGAGTGGAGTCCATGGGAGGCCACAGAAGAGGACTTGAAGCAGGTCTCTTTGAAGAAAAGCAGGTCTTAGCTCAGGTGCTTTTTTGATAAAGAGAATTGTTGAACTAGACTGAGATTATCTTGGGGAAGTGGAAAGAGCACTTGAGGAACTGTTAAACCTAGCCAAAATCTCCTGTGTGGAGGAGACAGACCATGAAGAATAAGGGAAAGCCTCACCAGTTGCACTGGCAGAGGTCGCTGGGGTTGTTGGAAAGCTCTCTGGTGGTATTACGTTGCACAGCCTTGCAGGGAAAATTTATTCCAGAGCGCTGGAAAGAATGTTCTGACTGATCGTTGAGCCTCGTATTCAGGAGGAACGATGCTGATTCCATCCTAGCCATGGAAGAGTGGACCAGATCTTCACCCTATGAGGTGCTTATAGAACCAATGAACCAAAACTCTGAACGTAACCTGCTCCCACCCAGATTATGTGTTTATCGTGAGTTACTATGGTGATATAGCCAGATAAAAAGAGAGCCCTAAAGTTCACTAACTCATTAATATTGCTTTATAATACAACCCTCAGTAATCAGTGTGCATTTAACAACTCTAATTGGACCTCTTGGTAAAATTATTCCCAATAAACACAAAATATTAATTAGTACAAAGAAATTGCATACATGAAACAAAATGCAATAGGCTGTAATAGCATCTAGCTTGCCGACAGTGCTAATGCAATACTCTGTATTCTGCTACTGTAGCCATATAGCTGTCTTGATTCTGACTATCTGTGTTTTATAATCCCTAAAGTCTTTTTTTTTCATTTCAGTAAAAGTAACTGTTGTTAATTATTTATTAGCTACAACTCTTAACACGATCAGTTCAGCACTGAGAGAAAAAAAAAACCTCAAGCACATAGAAAGCCCACCATCAATATAGTGCTTTGTGCAAGGGCTCATTGTGGATTCATCGCATGTAGAAAAAAAAAAATCAAGCTTAACACTGTAGGCAGGATCCTGCCAGGGTAGCCATCAACCGTTTCCAGTTGTACAAATGCATTCTCTCTTTTTTTGCGGTGGAGTAATTTCAATTAAAGTAAAAGTCGTCCAGCATTTATTAGCTCCAATTCCGACATGATCTGCTGAGCTCAGTTGCAATTGTTTAAAGCAGAAAAAGAACTTGAGCATAACAATACTTCTGAAACGCTATTTGGCATTGAGTACTATGCGGTACTATATACTGCAATTAAGCACTTTATTTTAAGGTTTGTTTGAGAAGCCCGACATCAGAATTGATGGATTTCTAAGTCTTACTTCAGCTCGTATTCCCACTAGATGATTTGGTGACCTTCATTTGCATGTCGAGCAGGGAACAGAATCAGATTTGTTGCTTAATTTTGGCTTTCAGATGATGTAATCACGTATTCAACTCCTCATACCACGAACAGGCTTTTGTTGTCAAAGTCATATTCTCTGTGAGAAGTGCACATATCCTGGCTCCCTCTTGGTCAGCCCCAGTTCCTGTTTCTCAGCATCTCTTGTCTTTTTAATTCTGCCTTTCTTGTCTGCTTTCACATCCTATCTCTCGCTCCTTTTTCTGACTCTGGCCTTTCTTTTGCTCCTTCTCACTTTGTCCTCCTCTGTCTGTCAGTCTTTTATCACTTTTCCAAGTACATTTCCTCCACTCTTATCTCTGTCTTTGCTTTTCAGTAACTGTAACCCAGCTCACACCTTGGCTTATCACATGACAGCTTTAATACTAAGTTAAAAACCTAAGTCATATGACAGTAGGCTTTTTAATAGGCTGATCACCCACGTCTGATTCAATCAGACTTGCTGCCCAACTATAGGAGAGAGGCTTCATTAATCCCATCTATGAAGGAAGGGGAAATTGGGAATCATCACTTTGTTCCACACTGTCTTTCTTTGCTCACATTAGATGCAGGTGCATAAACCTACACTGGTACATATATCAACACACACACAAACACACACACCCCTCTATACTCAGTATGGTTGAATGGAGCAAAGCTGCTGTTTCATAAGGCAGGTCGTGTCAGGTCAGACCGCCTCTCTACTTTATTCCACGTCCTCTTTTTCTCTCTTCAACTCTTCTCTCTTTACTTCGTGCTGTATAATCAATCACTTCTTCTTCTCTTATATTTGCTCCAGTGTCTGCAGGCATCTATTAATATTTCTTATGTATTTTCCTTTTTTCTTGCTTCTGTCATTTGATCGCTGTTTTTTTCTCATTTCTATTTTCTGCTTACGTCCATTTTACTTTGCCTGTCATGGCTACTTGATCAGCTGACAGAAATATATATTTTTTTATATATAGTCTACCTTTATCTTTCTTTAATGGGGCCTCTGGCTATTTGTATTAACTTCCCTGTTAAGATACTACAGCTTTTTTAATTCCTCATTTCCATCTCCATCCCCCGCTGAGGTTAGGTGGGCACATGACTTACTATTTATCCTTGTCTTTATAATCAGAACAGCCTTTTTCTCGTGGAGCTGACTGACCAGTTGCAGCTTTGAGGTAACATTGTGTCTTTATGATTTCATTTGGTTCCTGGCTTCATCCCTGTCTAAGTGGAGTTTGCATGTTTCCTCTGGGTCCTCTGGGCCATGGATGTAAGATGCATAAAGTGCTATGGCATTCACCTAAAATGCTTTGAGTGCTCAGTAACAAGTGCGTAACACTTTGTCCTGGATTCAGTCTTTTTTATTTGGTATCTTCCAAAACGTTGAACTCTACACTGTATTTTTTAATTCTTGCTAACCTTAACCCATTTGGTTTTCTCTCTTCCAGACTTTATGACATTTCTGCATTTCATGGTGCATTTTCAGTCCTTTATGTTACTGGAATAGCGTCAAACCAGTGGCACTGTGTGTCCGTGTGCACTAAACCAGAAAAGCAAAGTAGGCACCCATTCATTATTCTAAGACAGGTCAAAACTTTATTTAATGTTCTATATGTTAATATTCTATCATTCATTTAAGCAGTTTGTAGGTCATGTGCACTTTTCTTTTTTTTTTTAACTCTGGCAAACCTCTAACTCCCTTCTCCACTCGCTAATTGCAGCTCTTTCAGAATGAGCATTAGCTAACGGCATTGATCGAACATGCCTGCCCTGCCCCTTCACTTAACTTTAACGCCTTGTCATCCTGTCCGCTTCTAAACCTTTTGTCTCATCTTCTTTGTGTTTTTTTTTTTTTCCCTTTTGTGTGTATCCTTGCCTCGCCTTCTATTTCTGCTGTCTTAGGGGATGGCAGAAAATAAAAAAACAGGCCCTTGGAGGGATGTTGTAGCTTTTTAAACTGTGGTTTCTCTTATCACAATTTGCCACTGACTTGTCACGTAGCAGGAAGTAGCTTCCTTGTAGGCACTATGTTTAGCAAAGAAAGCCCTTAAATCCCCAGTGCAATGAGAACCTTCCATCCATGGAGGACACAGCACTCAAACACACACAGACTAACTCTAGATTCTTACTTTGTATTTTCCAGTTATTTTCCTTTGGAAATTGCTAGATACAAGTGACAATAGCTTATTGACTTCTGCCACAGTAAATCTGTTATCTGTTTTTGTCTGTAATTCTCTTATTTTCTGTCTCTCAGCTGTCAGAAGCCAGGGACAAGACACTTGAGGGTGTGAAGCGAAAAGTTGATTACAAAGAGCTAAAGGGCAAAGACCCATCAACGGCAGAACTGGCCAAGAAAATTGAACAGGTACGAGACACTTCTAAAATACTACTTTATTGCAAACGTTTTCAAAAGGAATACCAAAAAGCCGTGTCTCCGCTTTGTCTCCGCACCGAAGCTTGAGGTGAATCTAGCTGAGCGCGAGAGGCAGTTGCTGGAAAAAGAACTCCTGGTGGACCAAGTCACCCGGCTCTCAAAGCCACTCAGCGAGCAAGCTGAGAACTGCCAGGAGGACAGACTCTCACTGGCAAAGAAGGTAGACTCTTGTATATACAGAGAGAAGAAGCTCTACTCATATAGACACAGATAGGATGATACAGAGACACACACACACTCACACACGATACAATATAGTCTCAGATACAGAGAAACATATTATTCACCCGTTATCTGCAGCGTGGTCTTTTATCTCTTTCTTTGTCTCTCTCACGAACACACTGACACATTGTTTGAGGAGCATGTGCAGCCCATGTGAGGAGCGTGCAGAGTGAGCATTTGGGAGTTCACTGAGCATTACAGTTTCTTTGCACTCCCACTTGCTCTTCGTTTTCCTCTTCGGCTATAAATACCTACATCAAAAGCTAATGGAACAAGCTTCATAACCCATAATCATTTGTAAAAAAATAAGTACTAGTAGCACTGAAAAGAAATGTAATTTCAAATGAACAAAATTTTGAGCTCAAATGTCCTCACATAGTAGACAGGCAACTACTCTATTTGCAGTTCATATCCTTGCCTGAAGACCTTAAGGGGATCTATTAGGCAGAGGACAGAGATTAGTGTCATTCATTCAGCATTCATCCACATGTGAAATAAGGTCAGTGGTCCTGGGTGGTTTTGCAGAACGTCATGGTGTCACATTGTAGTTAACCTAAAAGGCCATCCTGTCATCATTTGTCATCTTCTCAGATGGTGCTGTTACATTTTGTTGAAACCAGTCTATGAATTCTTAAGTGAGGGGAAATCAATATTTTTTGTATACGTGATATTTGACCACCAACTTCTCATCAGTTCATCCTCAAATCAAAATAACTAAATTTATTCCCCCCGGGTGTACTGGGATGTTACGTTCCCAAGAACGTGACAGTAAAATTCCTTTGTTACGTAAATGTTAACAAAATAAAATCCTGGGGTGTCATGTATTACCGTGTACACCTGGCCAGTAGCGCAGACGAAGGAGCTCTGCAGGATGACCTCGTGGTCCAGAAACTTGATAACACTGGTTCACAGACCCAGTACTATGACATGGGGCTTTCTTACTGATGAGGTTTCAAAGTTAAAGAGGAAATTCATGAGGTCTCAGTGACCCTGTTGTTTGACCTTGATCAACTATGAAACTCAGTTCTTTCCTTAATCCAAGTCAGCATTTGTGCCAAAAGGTTTATTTGGATCTCTGAGAATAGGACAAATGACCTGAAAACATTATCCCAGAGGCGTGACAAAATACACTAGACCTGTACAGGTGATATTAAACAATGTACACTCTCTGATTAGCCTGAACATTTATGAAGAATGATCTACTCTTTGCCTTTGTCTATGTGTTCTTTGCTTCCAGCTGAATGAGCTCCGAACTAACATAATCAACACCAACCACCGTATGATGGCCGTTTCTGCAGAACTTTCCATGAAACAAGCTGCTGCTTTATCTCTACAACAACAGATCAAAGAGAAGGAGCTACAGGTCAGGGGGGACACATTTAGCCACAACAAAGGGATCCAGAAATCTGCACTGAGCTCTTGGATGTGCAACTCCGCAGTCCCACTGCTTTTCCCATTAGTTTTATTTCTAGTCACTGATCACGATCGAAGGAAGCATCATATCCAGTCTCAAAACCAGGAGTGGGCAACTCCAGGGCTCGAGGGCCGGTGTCCTGCAGGTTTTAGATATTACCCCGGGATAATACACCTGAATCAAATTAGTTCATTACCTGGCCTCTGGAGAACCTCAAGACATGTTGAGGAAGTAATTTTGCCAGCTGTGTTGGTTCAAAGACGCATCTAAAACCTGCAGGACACCGGCTCTCGAGGCCTGGAGTTGCCCACCCCTGCTCAATACAGTGAGATGGCAATAGCAACTTTCAACTCGTGATTTCATAACTGGACCCCACTCGTGGGTGACAATGTCCATCTTTTTATTAACAATCTGTGGAAACAATATTTAGTAGTTCAATATTTACAGAATTTATGCATGCTATGGCTTTGTAATTGTATATATTTGCATGGCTAACAAAAGGTTGACAGTCAATTCCAACTAAAATCACAAATCTTTTTTGGGGTATATTATTGGAGGTGCCTGGTGTGAAACTGCCAAATCAAATCTAACAAATCAGACAGAACATCTGCAACACATACACCTGCAGTCTATAGCCTTATCTCGCCTATTTCCTTAGAACAGGAGTGTTCAACTCCAGTCCTCGATAGCTGCTATTCTGCAGCTTTTAGATGCATCCTTGTTCCGACACACCTGAATCAAAGGAATATCTTGTTAAAAGGCCTTTGGCAAACTTGATGGCATGCTGAAGAGGTAATTGAATCATTTGATTCAGCTGTGTTGGAGTAGGGATGCATCTAAAACCTGCAGGACACCGGCTCTCGAGGACTGGGGTTGGACACCCCTGCCTTAGAAAAACCTTACGGCTTCGTAACTGAACCTCAAAGATGGCCAAGTTGCTCTTCTGTAAAGAGTCTATGGGAACAATATTTAGCGGGAAGAAAATGCCTCAATGGCTGTATGTATGTACACATGTGTAAATACGCTTGGTGATCCACTTTAATTATTATTTCATTCCCTCTCATCAAGTATTCATATTTTAGACCAAAAAAGGAGGTTTTCAATCAGACTAACCGCAAGCTATGTCCTAACAACTAACAGCTAGCAAAGTAGTGATTTCTGTAACTATAGCAACTATAGCAACCCAAAAAACACCAATGAGAACAAAAAGACTGACTTATTACATTTTCACACTTCCATTAAGCACAAGTAATGTGTATATAGTGGCTCTGACTAACACTAGCTTGATTATCGGTTTAGAAAATTCTATGCAGGTCTGTCACATTTTTTTTTTCTTATGAGCTACTGCTGTTGGTCATAATTCAGCCAAATCACGTTCACAAGCTAATCTGGTTTCTAACAGTGGTCTGCTATATTGAAACAAGATTGATCTATGAGGTTAGTGTGAGTTCAACAAAAAAATTTAAGCTAGAAAAAAGTGAGAATACTACAGAAATCATACTCTTTTTTATAGTAAATATTTGATCACATCAGATGTAATGTTGATGGCGATAGCCATCAGGACATTGTCTATTGACCTGTGGACTACTATTTTGAAACTACTATTTTGGTCATCAACATCTGGTCTACTCATATGTCTATTTTATATCTATTTTAGTCTAAATGGTAGAGCAGTTTACAAAATGAGCAACATCTCGTATAAAATAGGAATTAAAATCAGACCATAAATTATTAAAGAAAGTGTTTATTGAGGTTTTACTAATGAGTGAAGACAGCATGTACTGAAGATGGAACGAGTCCTTTGAGGAGCTCATAATTGAGGAAACTGTGAGAGAACAGAGGACAGATTGGGGGAAAGTTAGTGAATCAGGAAGTGCAGAGGATTAGTAAGGATGAAATGAGGGCAGCTATGAAGAGGATGAAGAGTCCCGATAACCTACCTGTGGAGGTGAGGAGTGGACTTTCTGACCAGATTGTCTAAAACAATCCTGGAGCGTGAGAGGATGCCCGGGGATGTGTACTGGTACCGATTTTTAAGAACAAGGGTGTTGTACAGAGGCCTAGTAACTAAAGAGTGTAGTCACTAATGAGCTGCCAGGCAAAAGGAAAAGAGAAAGACTGGAGAGACGATTCATCTGTGAAGTAAAGGAGGACACACAGAGGGTGGATGTGACAGAGAAGAATGCTAGAGATAGGGTAAGATGTATAGAGATGATCTACTTAAACGAAGCAGCCGAAGTCAGAAACTGTTCACTAAGTTCATAGATCACTTCAGGATCATTTTCTTACAAATTTCAAGAGAACTAGACTTTTTTTTTTTGGAAACTACAAGAGTCACCCCCTGCTGCAATTAGGAAGCATGCAAGTTTAAGGCACTTCTTCACAGGCTTTACTTTTCATACGTGTGACTCAGCATTACCATAATTAATATATTTGTTGAGGTTAAGTATGAAAATAATGAGGCACCGTGGCTTTATTCAACCAGGAAATGCTGAAAATCAGAAACTAGTCTCAACAGAAGGACCCACTGCTGGCTTTCACAGAATAAATAAATAAATAAATAAACTGGTAAAAATGACTGGATTTCCCTCATGCCTTCTATATATTTCAGGAGATTTGTGTTAATAACCTGAAGAATCCCTGCAGTTGTCTGCCTGCAATGCACCTCAGACACAGCTAGAAGCAAAAAATGCCAAGGCTTAATTTTGCCTGGATTCTGACACTAATACAACCATCTGTTTTTTGGTGCAGCTTAAATTGAATCAGGCCAGGAGAGTGCAGAGTGGACAAAGTGAAAGGAATACAAAGTGAATGTTCCTTGCATTTGTCCTGTTATTCCAGATGGACAAGTGCCAGCAGCGGCTGGAGCAGGGCCTGTCACCATACCCTGAGAAGGAGGAGGAGTGGAGGAAGATGCTCCGGGACAAGAAGAGAAGACACAGGGACAAAGAGGAGAAAGAGAGGGTAAAAAAACACACAGGACTCACAAAGATCACTGGTCAGAAATTGATTAGAGCACTGAGGAACAAGAAAAGAAGATAGAGTGGCAAAGAGAAAGAGTGCAGCAGGGACAGGAGTCGATTAAGACTCTTCAGAGCAAAAAGGCTGTGAGTGAAAGCGTGAGCGAGACCTACCCACACACAGGCACGAACTAGAAACTGCAAAAAGACAGGAAATGACAGGCTAAAAGGGTGACGAACAAAAGTAGTGGCTGTCTGCACAAAAAAGGCGCACATACACAGATCAGCTCTGTCTAAAACCAGTCCAGCCGCCTGCAGCCATTTGTTTTCTCACCTTTTTATTAAAGCTACTGATCAAAAAGGACACCACAGTAAATTGCAAGCACATAGCCAAAACAAGTAACAGCGAGGAACTTGCAGATGTGGAAATATTGGAATGCATCTGAAGAATTTTGGAGGGGTGTCATTGTTAGTTGTGCATTTTAAACTTCTTAAAATGTCTCCAGATATTTCTTCTTGTTTATTTTTTGGCAGTTTCTGATATGTTTTTCGCGGTCAGAGCCATTATTTCTCGCTTTGTGTGCCCTCCTCAGATCACATGCCAGCGGATAAACTTTATGCATGAGAAAATCGCCATTTCTTTGAAGTGTCCGTGAGATTTAGGCACAGTTAATTTGCATTCTGTGGTGTGGTGAAAGTCAAAGAGAGGACTGGAGTGTCGTGAGGATGCGTGTTCACTTGAACTTGATTTTTTTTTTTTTCCTTTTTTCTCAGCAGGAGCTCACCGTGGTTACAAATATACCCATCAGCCACAATAGGATCAAATCAATTTTGTCAGCCTCTTAACAGTTTCAGTGACTTCATCCTGGTGCTAGTTTTTAACACAGTATGCAAAAAACTTTTAAGGTCGCGTGTCATTAACTCAAACAGGAGGCTGTTGAATATTAACAGTACAGGCGAACAGCCTGTGTCTGTCCCTTTACAAAATTATCCCAGGGAGTTATCGAAGGATCACTAATAACACATTAAATCTTGTTGTTTAATCTGCACATGGGCCCATATATAAAAATTGCATTTTTTGTGCATTTTTTTCTGTTTAGCTAATAAGGTCACAGTAACAAGAAAACAGTAAATAGCTGTGTGGTGATAAACAGTCACAGCATGCACCGTAAATCCTCCCCTCTAACAAAAAAACGAAAAATAAATCTGTCCAAGTGTCCTTGAGCGAAGCAGCAGACCCCAAAAAGCAAGTGTAAAATGTAAGCAGCTTTAAGAGCTCCAAAAGTATGCACAAGCATTTGCACAATTTGTTGTTTTACCAATCTGCATTTACTCATAGAAATACAGTACTATACCTAAAATAAGCCAACTCTCATTTCTTTATGTTTTGTTGGCAAAATGGGAAATAGGTGCAGCGATTTATTAAAGGATGTCTGAAACCTCTTAAGCAGCTTTTTTTGTCTTTTATTTAAGTAGTCGTCAGGAATAGTTGTCCAGGCTTCTTGAAAACATCTGTTGAGATGATGTTGAGGTGCCAATCCATGACTGATAGTGTTTTTATATCCGAGTATGTATCCAGCGTGTTTCCGATCATTTTCAAGATTGAAAAATGAAACTGTAGCTAATCAGATGATTTCCAAATGATATTGCGTGGTGAATCAAAATACGACTTTACTGATCTGCTTTCCCCTGATTTCACCAAGACCCACAATGCCACTGCCACTGAAATCCAGCCCCAAACTATAAGAGCCGTGCTTTACAGATTCCCTCTCTCCGGCCTTCCTCCGAACATACCGCCGATTAAAACCAAAAATTTCACAGTTTTTGGCATAACTTTGAAAACTACTAATGCTTAAGACCGCTTTAAAATGAAAAAGTTACAAGTAAGTCTGGCTCCTCGGGAAAAAAAAATGCAACGAAATCATGATTGGCTCAAGATATTTGCACTGCACTGTTTATTTGGAAGAAAAAATGCTGTTTTGATAGCAGAGACGTAAGGGTGGCATGTTTTTATTGGAAGGTAGGTAAATTGGTCTAAATTCCCAACTGCTCTCCAAACTTCAGGGCTCCAAGATGCACAACAAGCAACAGCAGCAGCTATTCCTTTTTCTATTTATTATACCTAGTGTTATTAATAAGACTTAAGGAGAGGTAAATAAAGTTTTTATAGCTTGTATATCAAAGTGAATTCCCCCTTAATCCATGGTTTGGTTTACACACTGCATGCCAGGGCGCACAGATGGCCTCATGTCAGCTGTAGTATCTGGTTTAAGATGAAAACGAGCAAACTAAAATTTGTGTGCTTCAGTCGGCACGACCACCTTTACTCTACAGCAGGCAGGCCTTGCTTTGTTATTTTCAGTTAAACAACATTCCTGTTGGTTTTCCTCATTTGAGGAAAAGTTCACAGGAACGTGCACTCCAGTGATCCAGCTGTGGCCGTGGACCACCAGCAAAGTGGACCGTTTTTTTTTTCTTGGCCACTAAATTCTCTGTGATATTTTTTTTTTGTTCAAAAAAATAGAATAAATAATAAAATAATGAGTGAAATAAAAAATTGTAATAATTGCACATGATGCTGTTCTCAGGGTTTAATCTAAAATATCAAATTCGACACACGTCGTGTGTGTTTCTAATCACTGAAGGTATAATATGAAGTAAAAGAGGAGGGGGGAAAAAAAACAAATTAAACTTTTAATCAGCTGTGTTGTCCCGAGCTCATGCACTCGACTGTTTGTCTTTGCTTTCGCATTCATGTTGAGATGTTAAAAAAAAACAAAAAACGCAGAACTGATTATTCCATTTGCTTGATTAAAATTCAGGATCATTTGAAATTGAAGTATTTACTCCAAGGTCAAGCAATCTCACATCAAATATTAAAACTGCTTCTGGTACATTCGTGTGTGTGTGTGTGTGTATGTGTGCAGCTTGCTGAAAAGGAGTGGAGGCTGTTACCTAATGGAGAGTACACCACAGCCGAAGCACGTCCCAGCGCGTACATACCGCTGGACGCTCAGCTGCCTCTGCCCAAACCCTACGGAGCCCAGGCCCCCTTCAAACCCTCCCAACCAGGAGCCAACATGAGACACTTTCGCAAACCTGCGCTCAAACCCTTAGAAATATAGAAAACATGTCTGTGAACAACGATGACATATCGATAATTATTTGATTGTTCTGTTTTTCTTGGCATACTTCAGGCACACACACACACTAAAAGAAAATGTGTTTCGTTGATTTGTATTATTTATTTCCACATCTCCTTCTTCCTGCTCTCACAAGCATGTGCATGTTTGTGTCCTGGCTGCTCTGAGCTTGTTCTTGTGGTCTGCATCTGGTAGTAATTTTGGTTCCTTTACTGGCACTAGCTTGTTTACAGTAACACTAAAAAGTGTAGGAGAGTGGAAGGTAGTACAAGGAGACTCAGTAATGTATTTTTGTATTCTTTTCTGCACCTAGCGAAAGCATCATCACGCTTTTACCACCTTTCTCTAGAAGATAAAGTAATTTCTCAGGGCCACTGGAATATTTCTACGTATTCTTCGCTCTTGTTGTTTCATCCCTCATGCTTGTAATCTCTGAATAAATTGCAATGGGTTTAGGCTCTATCCAAGGCTGGGAGTGTCTCCTTTAATGCCTGAAATGATAAATGTAAATATGGAGAGGAAGCTCAAGTACTGAAAGTGCATAGAGAATGACAAAGAGAGAGGAGAATTTAAATGAAGGGGGAAGGCAGCAGAGGAGACTCAAAGGGGGGTGGCGGGGTGGGGTGAAAGCGGGGGGATCTAAATTGGGTGGAGAGTTCAGAGTTGGTGGCTAGTGACCGAAAACAAAGTCAACTCCATTTGAAACAAAAAAGTTACTAGAAGCTTTTTTCTACTGATCTTAGTTTGAGATTAAAGCAGTTCAGGTATTAGGTTGTTTTGCAGACCGTAAGCATGTAACTGCCCTGAAAGGATCTCAATTAGTTGTTGGTGCCAGATGGGCTGGTCTGAGCATTTCAGAAACTGCTGATCATCTGGGATTTACCCACACAAGCCATCTCTAGGGTTTACAGAGAATTGTCCCAAAAAAAAGAAAACATCTTTTGTGGGTAAACTGCGTTGTTGATGCTGCTGTTGATGGTTGACACCAGGTATTTAAACTTGTGTGCCTTCACTACCTCTCCTCCATGAATCTTCACTGTTACACGTGTCGCTCTCAATCGCACACATGTACTGTATACCGACTCTCATTCCTCATCTCTCCATACCTCATACCTCCACCTGTCCAGTGTCTCTTCCACCTGTTCACTACTCTCACTACAAAACCTTAAAACAAATGCTAAACAAGTGGTTTTAATGAACTTGAGCTCGTTTGACAGGAATCAACTGGCATAAACCAGAAACCAGCTTCGCGCTACACTCTGCGTGAGTCAACTTCCGAAGGACGTGACCTGCTGATGTGATGTGTGTGTGTGATCATCCATCGCAGGCTGACGCTAAGGGCTGTCAGATTAACTTAGCCCCAAACTGTTAGCTGCCTACATAACACTGACTGCATAACAGAGTGCGATAGGGGCAATCAGGTGAGGAGTGATCACATTTAAAAGAGGAAATACCCACAGGAGAAAGGACTGAAGGTGAAGCAGCAAAAGTGATGAAGCTGAAAGCTGCTAATAAAATATTGTGGGTTATGTAAGAAAAAAGGAAAGAAAAAAAAAGAAGCTTGACGGGTGTGTTCCTGATTAAATGTGAGTCAGCGTGTGTGATGACTGACGCTGAGATTATTTCCTGACTTCACTGGAGGTCTGCTGAGCCTGTCCAAAACACTCAGATATTCTCGAGAATCGGAGCTCACTTCCACAGAATCTTTCACGCTACAAATAATTTGACTGGAAGCAGACATCTTTTCCTAATTTATCCCTGCGCACCAAAAGTGCTAAGTTCATCCCATCATCAAAATTCATTAGGAAACAGTGCACAGAGTGCCTACCTCAAAGCTTGTCTCTCTGCCACGTTTTTTAAAAGTGAGGCAAAAAAAGAGAGAAAAAAATACCATTTCAAAAAACCAAAACATTTATTTACATTCGGTGTAAACATGAGCGATTGAGAGATCCCTTCTTCCTGAACACTGATTTTGCAATTAGAACACAACATGTAAATAATCTGTGGAATTCAGTGCTGGATGGTATGCAGGGTGCAAACATCCAGGCACTGAAGGGATTAGGAACATTTACAGCACGATTTTTCAAAGCACACGTCTGAGCGCTCTGACTTTTCTGCAATAAATATGGATAACGTGCCCATGTTCTCTTTATTTAGTTTTGGTAGCAGGAGCTATTAAGTGTTACAAACAATGAACGTATAGTTGCGGTGTTAGAGAGACAAATCATTCTGCATAAATCAGCTTTAAAGGGGACCTTTTATGCTAATTTCCAACCTAATATTTGATATTATATTCTTGAATTTGCCTAGAGATGACTCACACTTCTGAACAATAATAATTCCTTATATCGGGCCTTTAAGAAGCTCTTGAACAGCTGGTGGGTGGGGTTAAACCTATGTTTACGAACTACCTTGATGGCTGAGTTCTATTGATCTTTACAGAGTGTAGCGGGCGTGGCCTGCGGATGGCGTGCAGGTGCGTCCGCCCTCCCCGCACGCCACCGCAGGCCACGCCCGCTACACAGAGAAAAAAGCGAGAATTGCTGGTGAGGGGCCAGGGGCTGTTATAAAAGGGGGTCATTGGGGGCCCCTGTCTCTTTGAAGTGATTGGACTGTGCGTGGTAAAAGTCGCGCTTACATGATGGTCACAGCAGAGGGCGGTTCCCATAAGGAGATACGGAATTATGCTTGAAAGAGAACTGCAGTTATACAAAGCCCAGCCAATCAAAACGCTTAAAAAGTTCTGTGAATTTTCATTGAATAAAAATTTTCCTATGTAAGTTGTATATGGAATTCTCAATTTGAACTTGAAAACTGTTTGAGTCTCTTGGTTCTTACAGTTAACTTGCACATGTGCTGACGTAATCATTCGAAACTCCAGCCATGTTTGATGTTAGCATCCAGCACTGTAATAGCACATGCATGACAGACAATAAGGAAAAGCATAACAGGTCCACTTTAAAACCAGAGCAACTGACTGACCACATCAAACTGTGTCTGCAAAGATTTTGTCAGCATATAATCAAGTTGATGGGGTGCAGCAGCATTACAGGAAGCCCGGCAAGTTAAACAGTGATTTATAATTACCACTGACAACATTTGACATCAATGTTCATAAATTCTATGAAAGCAAGAGGAGAAGCTGAGGAGAAGATGTAAATAACTGCCTGCAGTTATCGATTTGAAAAAAAAAAAAAAAAGTTTCCCTAATTTTAATTAAACCGTAAGTGAAGGCGTACCCGTGTCGGTTATTGTATTCTAATTTCTGCTGTTGCCAACACTTTGTTTGTTTTGTGTAACGAAACGAGCTGCAGCTGTTCCTCGCACATCGCAACCCATCTCAGCTCTTTCCTGAAAAGCAGGTGGGAAAACTGGGGTGATGACTCTGCCTCCTATTCTGAGCATCTCCATCCATCTACTTCTCCGTCCCACCCTAATTCATCATCGCACAGTGAGAACTTGTTTATGTCTACGCCTCTGCCTTTCAATCCCGCCGCTCATTTTTCATCTCTCGCCCTCCCTCCTTCCATCATCCATCCATCCGTTACTTGTCCTCGAGGCCCCTTCGATGATGACTGGTCTCTCAAACACATTTTCCTCCCCATCTCTTTCCCTCTCAATCCATCCGCCCCGCGTCCCTCTCCAACTCTGCGCGTTTATCATTTTCTCTCGAAGCCCAGCAGAATTAGCGTCTGTTTCAGAGCCGTCTCTTCCACAAACCTGGCGTCTACGTTCCCCTGCTCCTCGAAGGGGTTTGGAGCTGCTCAGAAAGAGACAGAAAACAGAACAGCAGACTTTGTGATACAGAGTTGCTTTCTGGGCAAGCATGCACGCACACATGAACACATTCTGTCTTAATCCTCGAAAGGGCTCTGTCTAAACACACAAGTGCGCACACGCACAAACACACCGACACACATAATACCTTCTTCCTCTATATCAGAGAGTATTTTTGCCAGGTAGGTAAGAGGCACAAACTCAGGTCTGAAGCCAGGCTTGTCTTTGCTGGTGAATGCAAGTCCCTAAGGAGGAAGGAAAAACAAAAGCACAACTTCAGGGTTTTTTGTTGTTGTTGTTTTTTTTGCTTTTTTTTAAGAAAACCTTCAGACAAATCTGCAGCAAATCCAGAAACTGAGTCACCTTAGCTCTTCTCTAAGATAAACTTGGCTGCAGTTTAACTTTTAAAGCACCAACAGAGTATCATTGCACCAAATGTCACGGGCTCTCCACACTTTCTCTGTGAGCCAATTAGCTGACTGAGACTTGGCATTAGCATCACATCTGACTAAACCGGGGGAGGGGGGGGTGACTGCTTCATCACATTTAATAATGATGTGGGGTGTTTTTTATGTTTGTGCAGAAAAAAATATAAACCACAAAATAAAACTTTCTAGTGGTAGTTTATAAATACATTAAAAAAACAAACAAGAAAAGCCTATTTTTCAGTATAATTATTTGATTCATATAACCACAGATAGACCTGTGAGCCTGACAGATAACCTATGGACGTTCTGAATGCCCGAAGCATAAAAAAATGCAAACACTTAAAACTAGTGATTAAGAACATACGGTCATGGTGAAAAGAAAGTACGATCTCTGTCAGTTTTAATGTTTTAGATAGGAGGAGGTAAAAACAACCTTAGATGGCCAACAACATGTCATTGTTTAACAAAAATGAAGCTAAAATAGAACTCTTTGGTATACAGAGGATTCATAGTTCAACTAGTGAGTGACTCTAGCGGCTGCAAAATTAACCCAAATCCTCATCCCTCCTCCACCGTGCCTGAAGATGGAACAAGGTGTCTCAGCTGATATGCTGTGGGGCTTTGTTAACGCTTCCAAACAAGCCGTATATGTTCAGCCTTTTTCTAATTGCACTGTTATAAACTTTAAACTTTAAAATCTGAGGCCTGTAGAGTCTGAGATGAAGCTGTTGGGTTTTTTGCATTGCACGGTCTGACCTTGGGGTGGATTGGCTGGTGCGTCCACTCCTGGGAAGATTGGCAACTGCCTTGTATGTTTTCCCACTAATCCTTTTCATTGTAGATGGACTTTAAAGTGTTTGGAAACAGAGTTATAACACTATAACCATAAGGTAACTGCTGTTGTAAACTCATACTGCTACATAAAATTGAACAGAATTTAACTTCCCCCTATTGACTCTATATTTATGATCAAAAATCCACAAAATTGATGTTATTTTTACGAGGTAAAGGTAAGCACCACACTGTTAGCACATTAGCTTTGAAGCATAAAACAAGAGCCTTACATAGCTCCTGGTGTGGTTATTTATTCCTCATTTTGGATGATTTAAAAATAATGTATGTATTCTATCAAAATCATATCATTGCACATTCCGATGCAAAAATTTATCTCACAATTTTGGATTTTTTTTTTAATGCAGGGATAACTTTATAAAAACGTCTGTGAGATTAGGGTGTGTATGAGAGTGGGCTTGTGTGATGCACTCTTCTGTGTTACCTTATTTTTGTTGTGTTTCTCCAGCAGAGTCTTGACATAATCTCTGGAGATTGAAGCAGAACTGACAGGATGATCCCACATATGGTAGATCCTCTTCACCATAGGCTACGCATACACACACACACACGCACGCACAAACATAACCGAGTTTATATTTTAGGCATGTAGTTCATGCTGTCAAAATAAAAAATATCCCTGGAGCTCATGAACACCTGTCCCATTCTGTTTTGCCAACTGGAACACAAAACCATTATTGAGGACTGAACTGCTAATGAGGGGTTTTTAGAGAAATACGCATCTGTAATTTTTAGTGTTTTTGTCTTAATTTCAACACAACGTCTTTCCACACAACTGCACTCATTACTTAATCGCAAAATAACTAAACGGGATGCTGCACTGGGCAACTTTCAAACTTCATACCTGACTAGAATATACAATTGAACTGCTTAATATAAGAATTATTACACCTTTGAATACTTCAAACTGTGAATATGAAGAAATTACTTTTTCAGGATGGAAATAACAACAGGCTGTTAATTCTGCTAGGGTAGTCTACACTTACTGGCCTCTTTGTTAGTTACACTTTGCTAGTACCGAGTTGAATTGCCTGTTGCTTTCAGAACTGCCTTAGTTCTTTGTGGCATAGATTGAACAAGGTTATGCTGCTGAAGGCAGCCATCATTGGATGGGTACACTGTGGTCACAAAGGGATGGATATGGTCAGCAACAACACTTGAGTAGACTGTGAAGTTTAAACAATGCTCAAATAGTACTTAGGGCCTCAAAATGGGCACAGAGTGATCTTCTGTACCATTACAGCACTAACACCAGCCTCACTGACTGTTGACACAAGGCTGGATGGATCCGTGCTTTCATGTTGCTTACACCAAGTCCTGATCCTACCATCCAGTCTGTGCAAATTGCAGCCCCTGTTTCCTGTTCTTAGGTGAGAGCAGCGTCACCTCTGACCTCTGGTGTCAACAAGACACCTTTCACAAAGCGAAATCCTGGTCACTTTTTTCCGTCTATTTTCTGTAAAGATATCGTTGTGTTGGAAAATCAGAGTAGATGAGAATTTTCTGCAGAGTTGTAGCTCAAGAGATATGGTTAAGTTGTCAGTCAGTCCGGAGGTTGGTGGCTTGATATCCTTATCCTCCAGCCTGCATGTCAAAGTATCCTTGTGTAACATACCGAACCCTAAGTTTCCCTGATACATTTATCTGAGTGTGAATGTGAGCTTAAATGTTACAGAAGGAGCTTAGGCACAGAATAAAGCACTTTATAATTGTGGGTGTTTGACTGAGTGAGTGAGGCTTGTAGTAAGAAGGTGAGTGAGCAGAAAAAGTGCTTTGAGTGCTCAGTTAAGAGTAAAAAAGCTGCATCTAAGCACTAATCCGATTACAATTTTTCTTAAATACCCTCAAATACAGCCCGCCTGACACCAACAGCCACTTTCAAAGTCACTTAAATTACCCTTCTGTTCAGTTTGAACTTTGAACTTAACCATTTACAAGCGTAAACTAGTGGTCCCCAACCCCCAGGCCACGGACCGGTACCGGTCTGTGAGTTGTTTGGTCCCGGGCCGCGAGAGTTGAGGCTCGGTTGTGAAACTTATGGTTTTCAGGGTTTTTATTGTTAACTCTGTTTCCCTGTGCCTTTTTTTACTTTGTGTTATGAATACATTTATAAACTTTGCCGGTATTCTGGATAAAAGTAATGGCAGAATACTCCGAGATTGCCACAACAGCACCAAAATTCCTGTTGCTATTTCCGACATCATATCTGTGTGAAGCAAGGTGTTGTGCAGTTACAGCAACCAAAACAAAATTCCGGAGCAGACTGACCATAAGCAACACACTTCAGGTGTCATTGTCCCCCGTTGTGCCCAGGTGGGACCGTCTCATTGGAGAGAAACAAGCACAGGGTTCTCATTGATTTAGGGTTATGGTGAATTTTATATATATATATTCCCAATCCTCTATTTACGCGTTACCATAGTGACCAGAGGGCATTAAGGGGCAGAGAGGAGGATGTTACTCTCAACGTTATTGGTGTATTTTCAGGAGGACGCTGCTAATAAAAGTTACACAGTGAATTGGTGTTTATTATTATATTTACAAAATACCACAGTTTTTGTCTTGGTTGTATCATTTTGTTTTATTGCATTTATCCGTCCGTAAAAATATTGTCTGACGTTAAACCGGTGCATGGCGCAAAAATGTTTGGGGGCCGCTGGCCTAAACACTTTGAGTTTCTGCCATGTCAAATTTGCTTTAACAAGCATTTGAATCAGTGTACCTAACAACGTGGCCAGTGAGTATATTAAAAAAAAAAAAAAAAAAAAAAAAAGAAAAGAGGGAAAAAAAAAGAAG
>VUQR01007780.1:31538-43642 GCA_015108515.1 Hemichromis elongatus | reverse complement strand
GTAAAATGAGCTTCCAAAATGATAGTAAATGATATTTAAGTTTAATTGCACAAATATTGGTTACATCGGGGACATTGTTAAGCCACCAAAACTCTACGCCGAACTGGGAATTATTTATAATGTGTATATATAAATAAATATAAATAAATTCGACCACTGAGCAATCTTTCACACGTAAACTGTGTATACGATCCTGGCAATTATCGGCGTATCGGAGGCTTCAAATGTGTATAAATGGCTTTTTTCTTGTGTTAAACGTTGAGACTGAGTCACTACGTGTTCAGCCATGCACTACAGTAGCCTACTTCCCTCTCCCAACCCCCACCGTGCCTCAGTCTCTATCAGACCTAAAGGGCGACTCAAAGCGCTTAATTTAAAACTCCAGACGGACTAAACTGCTCCGACTCACGAGCGCCGTCGTCAAATTGTCTCCAAGACCAGACTTATTAGACGTTTCGATCCTAAAAAGCGCCGCCTGTGCTACGAGCTCAACAGCGGGTAGCAATGGCTTCATGTGACTGCATCGAAATGGCTTCTGGGATCAACCCTTGCCGTTAAAATCAGTGGAAAAATACGCCGGCTACATGTTGTCTAACGTGCTAGCCCGACGATGGACGGGGTGGTGCACCGCACTAGTGCGCCCCGGTGCACCTGAGCTGCAAGTACAAGCCGTGAAATCCACTTCAGAAAATGTCCTTTTCTTTCAATTTCATCCCTCGCTCTGTCTCGCTCCTTCCCTCTCCTCCCCCAACAAGCAAGCCTTTCTCGTGTTAGATAACGAACTCTGCTTTTTTCTACTTTTCCTCTTACCATTTTCGTACTTTCTCAATAGCGGCCATAACCCTCTTGATGTCATCTTTCGCCCTGCTCCGGGTTTCAGCTCGGACCGACCTGCCCGACATTGCCGCGGTGGGTATAATATTTTTAAAGCTCGCCGGCAGCTCAGACACAATGCAAACAGTAGAGCGCACAGAGAAGCCAACTGCGCTTGCGCGGGATGATAGAACGCGGGGGGGGGGGTGCAGCTGCACACAGAAGAGCCGTCTCTCCCTGCTGAGCCAGGAGGAGAACAAAGACGCTGCAAGCTGCCTGATGTTCTCTACTTCAGTCCAGCCACAAAACTTGACGCTGAAACTAGAGAGTACGCGAGAAAAGAACGAAGAAGATGATCCATATTTTTACTCTTGTGTTGTCAATTATTGTTTTTATGTACTTTGAATAGTACGAGTATAAATGTCCCCCACGCCTTAACACGAGACTGAGAAACAACAGCAAAATTACACCGCTCCGTTCTGGCAGCTCCTGTCCCGTGTCTCTGTTTGTCACCGTGCATCTCCTTCAAACAGCTGACACTTCTTTAGAGTCATTATGTTTCTTCTTGGCCTTTTTTTTTCCATCCCTCAGTCATTTTGAGCATGTCTCAGGAGCTTTTTCTTTTCTTCTTGCCTCATGTTGTCATTTTGTGTCTCCTGTTCTTTCCTTGGTTTCATCTCTTTCTGTCACTGATTTTAAATCTCTTTATTGTTATATTGTGCCTCTGTGGAGTCTATTTGGACTTGTTTTGCATGTCTTTGATGTCACTTTTCTTTTTCTTAGTCATGATTTAGTCCTCATAATGTGTATTATATTGTTGTATTGTCTTTTTTGTGCATATTATGTCCCCTTTTGACTTTTCAGTGTCACCTTCTGCTTTTACATTCTTTCTATTTTACTCTGACATTTTTGACTTTGTCGTAATTTTGAATCTTTTTATTCAGTCTTTCTTTGTTCTCTCTTTCTTTCTTTTGGGTCAATTTGACTCTTTATTCTTACTTTTCAGCTGTTTGTTGTCATTTTGAATACCTTCCTCCACTGTCCTCATCACTTTTCATGCAGTTCTCAAAAAGGACATTTTCTTTATCGCAGACTCACCTGTGCAAAAGACACTAAAACAATCAAACCCTTTTTCACATTTGTCAGAACCCACAAAGTCAGACAATCACTTTAACTCTATGATGGATGAATAAAAACACATTCACCACTTTTTGTAACACTTAAGAGAGAAAGAAATGCTCAAACAGAAAAATGAAATGCGAAAGATTTATTTGAAATGTTACAGAAATGCTCAAAGGCAAAATCAAAGTTATGCATAGGTCAGTAAAGTCACCCTGAAGAAAAGTGACTAAATGTGGCCTAGTTGTGTCAGACAGAGTGGTCTGAGTATTTGAGGAACTGCTGGTCTACTGGGTTTTCCTGACACAACCATCCCCGGGGTTTACAGAGAGTGGATGAAAAACAGTAAATATCCAGCGGGCGTCATTTCTCTGGGTGAAAATACCTTATTGTCAGAGGAGACTGACCAGGATAGGGAGGCAACAATAACTTTTTCAAGGACTTGTTACAAACATCTATGAATGAACAGCACATCGGACCTTGATGCCATAAGGCTACAACAACAGAAGAGCACTCCACTCCTGTCGGCTGAGAACAGGAAACTCAAATTGCTGATGAATGTTTCCAGCACTAGAATAAAGTGGCCATTGGTTGTATATGTATAGTATATGCATGCGTGTGATTAGCAGTGCCATCAAATGCACCTGTAACACAGGACTGTATCTATTTCTAGCTGTTTCAACTAAACTTCTTCTGAAAAAGTGCTTTCACCCCAAGGACAGTTTCACTGCTAACACCAAGAGTGGATGACTGGATTTGCTCATTTATACATATTTGAAAACAGTTTGAGGTAACTTGATTGAAAACACTAATGCAGTGCTGGACGCTATCCAGGAAAGTGACAGATCTAAGGTTCTGACTAAGAAACATATAAACAGTTTTCATGAGTTGTAAAATGTGACTGTGAGAAGAGCATCAACACCATAACTAATATCCCGAGAAGTGTATTTAGTCTAGTATGTGTAGAAACAATAGCAGTGTGTATGAAAAACCTGAGGCAGGCTACTGTGGCAGGGGAAACGTGTTACTGATTTTAGAACTGCATTAAAAAGTGAGAATGATGTTTCTGGTGTGAAAATTGTGCCAATGCAACTGAAAAAAAACTATAATTAGTGACAAAGTTGGTGACTGTTAGAAAAGAACCATGTGGCCCTCTGCAGGTGTAATTCAAAAGTGCAGAAGGGGCTTCAAACAAATAGACAAAGACCTACTATCAAACTGTTTTTTTTTTTGTTTTTTTTTTAATCACACCCTATCCCTGGCTTCCTCTTCGGGTCACACCAGACCCCAGCAGGTCTTATTTCACTACATCCAAAAAACGTCTGTGTGAACTTTCTCTGTTCCTTCCTGGCAGCTCCATATTTAACATTATTTGTCCAATATATTGATTATGCCTCATTTACACACTTCCAAAACATTCCTGGCTTTCCTCTTGAACGTTGTCTTCAAAATCCTGCGCTGTCCCTCTGGTGTTCTCATTTGTAATCCTGATATCATTCCCCCATCCACCTCCCTCTCTATTATTTTCTTCATTCATCAGCTCCTCAAAATTCTCCCTTTTATCTTCTGGCCATACTCTCATTACTTGTTATCACATCTTTCCTTCTCTGTCACAAATCACTGCTGCACATCCTTTCCAGCTCAGTCTCTCTCACAAGTTCTCTTATCCTTCGTTAGTGTCCAGCCTCACATATGGCACTCAATGAGCTTTTAGCCTTTGCCACTGACACCCCTCTTTTTGCCATACACCTAGCCTCCCAGTACTCCTGTCTGTGTTCTTCATTTTCCTGACTATTCCACTTTTCTTTGCTATTCTCCTCCTTCACATACTTTAACTCCTCCCTGAGCTCTAACATTCTTCCTTCTTAGACTTTCACCATTTAATCTTTGGCTTTGCCTTCATGTGCTTTACAAGCCATTAAAGTCAAGTGAGCCCACTGTTACTATGAGTGTTGTCTATTATATTTTTAATTCATATACTGTGGTACAAGTATACCGAGTATCGAGAATAGCTGGAAGCTGAATTATGGAAGAAGTATGTGTCACCCTGTGTACTAAATTTCACAAATGGCCCGTAATACGGTACATTAAAATGTTATTATATTATAACTGCTGGTATGAAGACATATTTCATAATTTTAAACTTTGTCTTACACTCTTGCTTGTTTTCATGCCCGCTGTGCCCAGAGGACACTAGAATAAGAAACGCTTATATTTCCTTTCAGTTACATTACGGAATTGACTAAGGATCTTATTAGTTGCAGATGTCCATGCTATGCTGTTCATGAATATGGAAGGATCTGACACCAATAAAAGTTCAAATGGTTGCTCACCAGTTATTT
This sequence comes from Hemichromis elongatus, assembly GCA_015108515.1. Taxonomy (NCBI): domain Eukaryota; kingdom Metazoa; phylum Chordata; class Actinopteri; order Cichliformes; family Cichlidae; genus Hemichromis; species Hemichromis elongatus. Next base: position 39,368 of record VUQR01007780.1, on the reverse strand, counting down.
TGTCTCTGACTCTCGTATGGTCCTGTTGTCTCTCGTTCTAGGTGACTCTCTGTGGGATTTATGTGTTTTAATAGTCATTTCTATCGCTTTGTTGCTGATTTATGATCATTATACTCACTTTTTAAAGATTCTGTATTATTGTGTTACTATTTTACAATCTTTGCTGTTGCTTTCCTTCCCCTTGAGTTTACAATATGAGCTATTTGCATTATTTTGCGTCTTGCCACTACGGTCACTTTGCCACTTTTTGTGATTTATAAAAACAAAAAACAAAAACAGAAAGCTAACAAACACATAAACGAATCCAACACCCTAAAATCATTCGCATTTCCAACTTCACGTGAACGTCTCGGAGTCTGGGAGACGGTTTTTGTCCTACGTCATTACTCTGCGACACGTCAACCATCCTTTTGAAGGATGAGCTAACGCTGTGTAAGTTGGAAACAGTGACAGGAGCAACTTTTAGACAGAGTTCAGCGGGTTTTTGCTGACATTCAGAGTGAGACTAACTTAAAACAATATTTCGAGCGTGGTGAATGTTTCAGTGTGCACTGACTGAAACCTGTAGAAATCTTCTGTGGTTTGCGTTTATGCGCTATTGTTGCTTTCAGGATGAACAACGAAGGTAAGTTGCTTAATTTTAAGTATCATTTTCTGCTTTTTTGTGTTAGAAATATTAACTGTATATGTCCGTTATTTGGGACAGAGCTGGTGGAGTATTTCAGGGATCAGATGAGGAAAGACCCGGACATGGCCTCTGCTGTTGCTGCTATCCGCACTTTGCTTGAATTCCTCAAGAGAGATAAAGGTTAGTGTTATGCCCTTTGTGTTAATATAGACGAGTCTCGGCGTTTCTTATTCTCGCTTGGATGTTGACAAGAAGGCGTGAAATTTAGCCTTTCTGTAGTTTCTCTGGGATAATCACGTGGGCCAAGATCTGAAAACAGCATCTGGAGTGTTTCACATGTCTGAAACAGTGCTTTAAAAAGTTACTGAAGCCCACATGTCAAGTCCAGTTTTTAAAAAAATACTTATTTTTTTCTACCATAAATAAAATCAAGGTTTCACAGATTTGAAAGAGCACTGTAAAGAACTACTATTATGATAAAGCTGTCTCTTCCCCTTCAGGTGAAACAATCCTGGGCCTGAGGGAGAGCCTGACGTCAGCCACAGACTGCCTGACAGGAGTGGACTCCTCTGTGGCCGTCTCCTCGGGAGGGGAGCTCTTCTTGCGCTTCATAAGCCTCACATCTCTGGAGCACCAGGTGAGTGAAGACAGTTTGGCATCAGACATTCAAACATTGAACAAGATTAGGTGTGAATAACTTGAGTGTGCTACCAGATCTGCTGTACATTATGGAGTCAGACTTTATGGATGCCGTGCAAGTGCTACTGTTCTCAAAAGAACTTTATTAAAAGAGACACTGCAGTTGTACAGCAAGGTGAACAAATATCATCAAAATAACAACTGTCAGATTTGGAGGTATCACAACTGGATGGATGAAAATAGTGGTGATTATTTTTCATGCTCTTCTGCAGTTGACAACTGGCTGAAGCCTGGAGCTTACCAAAGAATGTTTCCTCCTATGTGACGTTTGCCAGGCCATTACTGCATCTGTCATTAGTTACTGTTTGTTCACGGCTCTGTATTTTGTTTTGTCTTCAGTGAGTGATCAGGTTAAGATAACGTGATTAACCCAACAGCTTTAGGATATTCCATTTCCTGACCATCAAAAACTCCAGCGCTACTTTTAGAGTGTGTTTTGGGTCATTGTGGGACTTTGCTGGATACGGCTGTTTTTGGCTGTAAGCAGAAATGATATCTCTGCACACATTCAGTTTACATTCATCAGCTCTGTTTTTCATATCACTAATAAAAATTTGTAACCTAGGGACACTGGAAGCCAAGCACATCCCTCCCATTATGCTGCTTCCACTGTGTTTTATTGAGGCTTTTATTTGCCTCAGATTATAAGACATTCCAAAGCTTCTGTGCTTTTTCTCTCTTTCAACTGCAGGTTGTTCTTTGTTTCATTTGATCAAACTTTCAGCAGTTTGCAACTTTGTAGCTATCTGCAGCATGTTTGTTTTTACCAGATTTAAAAAGGTTGCATGGTCAGACCTATTATCCTTATCCAAGGCAGATGCTAACATTTAATATTTTCAGGACCTGTCTCGCTGTAAGAAGGTGATGGAGGAGAGAGGAGAACTATTTTTAGAGAAGATCTCCATGTCAAGGACCAAGGTCGCCAAGCTCTGTCACACCTTTATCAAAGATGGCGCTGTAAGTACGCAACATGATCTAATTCTTGCTCTTCACAGGGAAATGGTTCAGTGATGCATTTTTCTCTCCCTGGCCTCTCCTTGTCTCTCTCAGAAAATCCTGACTCACTCCTACTCCAGAGTTGTCCTCAGGGTGCTGGAAAAAGCTGCAGCTGAGAAGAAACGATTCTCTGTCTATGTGACTGAATCACAGCCTGACGCAGCTGGGTGAGGGAGCAGTCTGTATACTTTGTGAAGCACTTTGTGATCTTTTATCTAGAAAGGTGCTATATAAATAAAGTTTTACTTACTTCTAGTCTTTCTCTGAAAGAACACAGGCTCATTTATGTCCATTTTTTTTTTATTCAGGCAACACATGGCAGAAGCCCTGAAGAAACTCAATGTTCCAGTAACGGTGGTCCTGGATGCAGCTGTGGGGTGGATACAGATGTTAATAAGATCTGATTTTAATGTCCTGTCTCTTGTCAATGTCATTCGCATTAGTTTTGTATTTTTTGTAATTCTTTACAGATACGTCTTGGAAAAAGTGGATCTAGTCATTGTTGGGGCTGAGGGAGTTGTGGAGAGTGGTGGGATCATCAATAAGGTGTGTTCCAGTAACAACTCATATGCTCTTTAATTAAATCATATTCAAATCAGTGTTAAAATGCTGGTTAATACTTCTTCTTTGGGCCTTTCTTGGCCTCCTGGTGTTTACTTATTTTTTGTTAGTGCCATCAACTCCAAACCGTATCACAACATTTTGTAGTCTAGGCTAGCCTAGACTTTATGCTTTATGATAAACCGAGTGTGTTGAAGCTGATATGGTTACATTTGTAGCGTGGTGCATGTCAGGTTACAGCAGGCACATGTCTTATAAATTATAATAATAATTATAAATGATGGTCTTCATCAGTGTCCTGATAAAGCAGGGTATGCTTTACTGTGTGACTCTGCTCACTTTTCATATCTTGTTTTAAGACACCAACATGGAGACAATGAAAATGTTTAGTTTGGGCTTCATAATAGGACTTCACTAACCAGTGATGCCTCAGCGTTATCATGGCAGCTACATCTTTATTATAGAGGAGGGGTCTCAAACTGAAATGAGCTGCGGGCCACTGCTGGCACTGTCATCTCATTGGAGTGTTCAAGTAGTACAAAAACCCAAACAAGCAAGAAAACATCCACAAATATTTCTGAAAATGTAGTGGGTTTATTTGTTTTAATTTCAAATATTGTATAACAAGACCATTTCGTTCTCACTCTCTTTCTGACCACACAGGTGGCAGCAGTTCTGCTATAATTTTGTTCATATTTAACCAAATAAAAATGCAGACACAAGTGTACACATTAGTTTTTGGCTGCTAGTGAAAATTGTTTTACAAATAACTCTTACTGAACTAACACAGCCAATCCCTCAGCGCTTTTGTGCGTCCTTCTCATATCGCCTTCATATTAAATAATTTCTGGCTTTTTAAAGAACTTATTTTAACATTGCGCACAACAACAAACAAAACCTTCCTAACAAAAAAAAACAAAACTTCAAGGGCCAAATTTTATGTCAATATACCTCTGATATACAATCTTATGTTTAAAACCGTAACTTAATGTTGTCTTTATGGGACTCTTCTAAAATTGTGACTCGGGTTGCACTCTGTGTGGTGTTTTGCTCTTGCAGATTGGCACTTATCAGATGGCTTTGTGCTCCAAAGCACACAACAAACCCTTCTACGTCGTGGCAGAGAGTTTCAAATTCGTACGTCTGTACCCACTCAACCAACAGGACGTGCCAGATAAATTTAAGGTACGACTGTACAGATCCCCCCCCCCCCTCTTTTATATTCAGAAGCTTTCATTACGTATCTATTTTGGGTCTCAACAGTACAAAGCAGACACCCTGAAGACTGCAAAGACCCTGTCAGAAGAACACCCAATTATTGATTACACGCCTCCTTCCCTCATCACCCTCCTCTTCACTGACCTGGGGGTCCTTACCCCATCTGCAGTCAGCGATGAACTCATCAAACTTTATTTATAACTGCGTCACAATTCTCCAATAAAAACTGCCAACAAAAACGAAATGTGTGTCAGAGATTTAATTCAACTCCGGTGGAAACGTCTGAATAGCTGTCCATTGTTTCCTTCCAAACTGTCATGGTCCTTCTGTTTTGTGTTTCGACTTTGGTCCACTTATCTGTTGCTCAAAGTCCTCCTCACTGATTTGGCCTTTCTTTAGTTTCTTGAGGAGACGAGTGTCATCTAAAAGCTCTTTCAGGTCTTCATCATCTACATCAGAATCCTGCAGAAACACAAAAGGTTAAAGTGTAGTGATCTGATTTTCTTCATCTGACCATTAATGATGAGTGAATGGAAATACCTCGTTATGCTTTCTCTTGGCTGCCATCTTTTGCCTGCGTTCCTTCTTTCCCTTCTGTTTAGACCAGGCCTTATTCTTTATAAAGTTCTTTTTAGGAAAGGGAGTCTTGTCTTTGAGCTCGGCCAGCGCTTTCTGCCTCTGCTTCTCCCTGTTCTTGTCTTTGTAACGAATGGTGTCTGTGTCCACCGTTGTCTCAATGAAATCGGGAAACTTTTTATCCTTCAGTTCAGGCATCCTGGGCAGGCGAAGAAGTGCAAAGCCACGAGCTAAGCAGCCAAAATCCAGATCTAGACATTGGAAATGTGACACAAGTTTACATTTGTCTGTCTGTGGATACAACAAATTAATAATATTTAGGATGCTCTACATATGTGCTTGCTGTTTTTTTTGTTTTTTGTTTTTTAACCTTTGGTCCTGAAGATGAGGCTACATTCGTGTTTGGCATAGGCCTGGACGTACGAGACAAATGCTTTCACCCCTCTTTCAAACATGGCCCTGTCCTCCAGAGCCATGGCCTTCACCTTTGGCAGTACATCCACCACGTCTTTTATTGGGGACATCTTCTGGAGTGGACACTGGAGAGTAGATGAACAAGATGAAATTTGTATATTGCAGGTTCCATATTGTGTGCCTTATTTTCTGAAGAATTTAGCTGTGAATGAAAAGAATATTTCCTAGAATTTCCTTTGCAATTTGATGGACTTTGAGTTTATAAGAAAAATGAGATGTAGCCCTGAGATGTCAAATATACCCTTCAAAAGCACACAAAAGACAACAGAAGATGAATAAAACACAATGGAAGCAGAAAAAAATCAATCACAAAATATAGCGGAAGTGTTGTTGAGGGGGAAAATAAAGTGACGGACCAGCTGACAAACTAAACATGCAAAAATGTGTACTTTTAGAAATCATGCAAATATTATCTGCAGCAAATTTAGTTCTGTGTTTTTCCCCTTTTGGTTGCAAGAAATTTTAAAAGAATTGGAAGCTTTCACATAAAGACATGTACACTTGAACATTGTACTTGTGTTGAATTTAAAAAAAAATAAAATATATATATATATATATATATATAAATCACATGTGATATGTTGCTTGCCTATAGATCATTTAATACTACTGAGGATGCAGGTGAAAGAAGGCTTATATTTTCTTAAATCTTGTGGGAAGACCTTCATTTAAAAAAAAAAAAAAAACCCACTGCTTTATATGACAGTAATTCAATGAAGGAGCTGTGATACTGAGGTTGTTTATTTACATAGTCCTCACGATCATGTGATCACCTAACCTGACTGCTGATGTTCTAAGTGAACCAAATAATTAAAAGAGGTCCCAAGCATGCTGAACTTGCTTCATAGCACAGACTCTCGGTTAGGAGCAACCAGAGCAGAGAGCCGGAGGGAAAATTTACCGATCACTTTGATTTTCTGCTGAACTCACCTTCTGATTGATGGACAGGAAGTTAACATAGGTTTCCTCCATCGGAAGCAGGAAGACGAGTGCATTGCCGTAATTACCGATTCTTGCTGTTCGCCCACATCGATGTACAAAGGCACTGAGTCGGACCAAATGAATAAATAAATGAAATGCAAAAACAAGAGGTGCGTACAGTGAGCAAAAGATCCTCACCTGGCACTGCTGGGTGGATCATACTGCAGCACCCAGTTAACATCAGGTATATCGATGCCTCTGGCCATGACGTCTGTGCACACCAAGATCCCACTGCATGACGCACAAGCGAAAAAAAAAAAGATGTACAAAAACCCCCAAAACAGCCACATTTACTGTATCTGTACACACAAACTGAATTTTACCTTTTTAGTTTCCGGTAGTCAGCAAAGATACTGTTGCGCTTATGTTTCATCTTGCCATGGATGCAGTGGATGGTGACCTTCTTGACCAACATCTCTAGAGCTCGACCGTAATACTCCACACAAGCACAGGTACTGTGGAATCATGTCATAACAGACCTAATCAGACATGTCAAAAACATTTTCCAATAAAAGAAACTGTTGTCATGACAATGAATTTGCAGTCTAGTGGTTCGCACAACACAAGCTACCAAGTTTTTTTGTGTACCACTTTAAATTACCTAAAGAAGACCAGAAGCTTCTCATGCTTGTGCTGCCTCAGGAAAGCCACCAGGTTGTTGAACTTGTCCTCTGCTCGACAAATCTAAAATAAAAGCACGAGATTTTTTGTGTCATTACTACACGTTTCTGCTTTGATGAATAAATAAATAAATAACGCTGAGTCTCTCACAGTGTAGTAGTTGGAGAGCCTGGAAGGGGTCTTCTGGGTGGTGGCTGCAGCGGCCAGGCCTTTCTCTTTGACGGTGATCCGTACGGGGTTCCGGAGGCCAGCCCTCACCAGCTTCTCCAGCTCCTGGGTCTGAGTGGCTGAAAACAAGCCTGTACGTCTCTGTTTAGGCAGGTAACCTAGGATGGTGTTCAGACTGGATACACAAACACAGACTGTTACCTATAATGAGTTATAGGTTATTTGGATAGTTCTTATTGACGCACTCTGTGCTTTAACATTAGACTTCACCAGCAGTGAAGCACAAAAAACTGCAGTCCTTCAGTTTTTCTTTAAAACTGAGTCAATCACCTGTCATGGCAGAAATCTTTTCTTATGTATTAATCACATATTTAATCATATTATGTTAGTTATAGTAATATCACTCTCTCACTTTACTATAGAAAGAGCACTCCTGACACCAGCTTGCATACATGTGGAATGTTAATCCAGTGAGGCCATTTAATGGGAGACACTAAACAGATAGTTAGACTCTTTCTGCTTATCAGGGATGTAAATCCTTAGGTAGGGGCCCTGTTGTAAAGTTAAAGATACTCAGATGTCCTGAGAGGACCAGGGAGGTGATGGCCAAGCAGGAAACAAGGTCATAATTCTCTCTGTGAGGGAGGAGGTATGGCCCCCCTCATGAGAGGGGTTTGTGGAATGTTCTTTATCTGTCTCTGTATATAAGATGTAAGGGCGGTGGCCACAATTCAGAGATGATCCTGGTGTCTTACTGGGATGGTCTCTCCACATTGCAATGTGTTTATTAAACTCACTTCAAATCAAGCTCACTGGGTGTGTTGCAGGTTATTGTTAAATGTGCTAAAAAAATCAGTACAAGGATGGCTCTCCTGCTCATGCTCACCAGCTCAACTCAGAGCTGATGT
>VUQR01007779.1:0-22932 GCA_015108515.1 Hemichromis elongatus | reverse complement strand
ACCCATCCTCAAAATCTGGAGAAATGAGGACGCACTTGTCGGCCGCATTCTGAGGAGTCTATGAATTTGGACAGCCTACGTCGCGTCGCTGTGACGTAATCAGTCTACAAATGCAGCCTCATGAGGATGCAACCCATGAATTTGGACACCCCCGCTGTCTAATTTTTTTTCCCCAATACCTCCAATGAGGACCGTATAATCATCAGCTCAGCAACAGATGTCAGCAAGTTAGACCTCTTACAGGTTACTGTTACATCCCGCTTACTGAAAGAGCTTCTGAAGCCTCAGCATTTGTTACGCCTAATCACTTTTTTTCAGTGTACTGTGATGGCCTTTTGAGATGAAAAATGCACCTGTGACCTTTCAAAGGCTAATGACCACTGTCCCGGGTAATGCTTCAAACTGCAATATTTATCTGGTTGATGTGGTTATTTATTCTCCCCGCCAGGCACAGCACATTGCAGCAGTGAATCACTTTTTTTTTATTGTTTAGCAGACTAAACTTGGCAACGTGTGAGTGAAGTGACAGTGGCCTTGCCAAACTTTTGAAGAAGCCTTGTCGTGGCCAGGTTTCTGCTATCGTTGCCTTTCCTCTACATGCATTCCTTGGGATGTATAGCACCACCTTCAATGTCTTTATTTAGTGGCATCATTAGGTGGTAATCATCATCACTTCATGTACATGAGACTTTCATTGGTGGTTCATCAAATTACACAGAGCAGCATGACTTTTAATTGGTGGACCTTCTTTATCGCCACCTAGTGATCATAGGAGGTGATCAGGGGTTAAATTACACAACACAATTAGCATCCCAGGCTTTACTCGTTCATGTTACCACTTAAAACATCTCACATGTCTCTCCTTCAGCACACCTGGATGTGTGCTGAGATGCAAGGGCCATACTGATGCTGCTTTAATTTAACTTGAGACTATTCAGTTGATTAATGAGTAATATCTGACAGAGCATTTCGGATGCATGGTATATCAAGGGATTGGAAACATCTGCCGCATTAATTGTCAAAATTAATCAATTTACAATTCCTACCCCAAAGCATTATTTAGAATAATTTGATATAAATGGGATTTTTTGTTTAAAAGAGTAACAATGGCATCTCATCCACTGTTTTAGGGTGTGCACGTGATCTATTCTATGTGGCAGCCCTGTGTTGTGTTCGTCCTCAGCTGGAGCCTCTGGTTTCTAGTACAAAGCGGCATGCAAGGATCAGCATTAACACATCATCTGCTAGAAAGAGGGTGTACAACCTGCAATACCTTTGCTTTGCCAAAAGCGTTAAAAAGCAGAATAATAGGAAGATAAAAGATAGAGGGATATAAAGAAACTGCAATAATTGTGTAATGAATCAATGGTTTACAGTAGGGAGATGAACTCACAGGGAATAACGAATGAACACTAAGTCTTTTTTAATGAAACGTTGGAATACTTTTGACCCTCAAGTCCTGGTCGACACAGCAAGAGACTGATTTCACTTTCATATTAGCATGTCTGCATCTATATATAGTGTGTGTGTTTGTGTAGTCTTGCGGGAGCAGTTATATATTTAACATTATCTTCAAAACTATGTCCACCTTTACACAGCAGAATGCCCAATGAAACCCACATCGCGTCGAGGTCGTGAAGCATGCCTCTCATTAAACTAGCACTTAGTCCTTTTCCGCTGAAGACACCCTGCGAGTCGTTATAATAACGCACTCCAATGTAATATAAACTGAACAGCTACCAGGAGACAGCGCGATACGGGGAAGTCAAAAAGGTCTGCGTTTATTCAGGCAATTCACCGAGCGCTATGGCGCTTTATAGCATGCAGCACTTTGAGCTTCATCTGAACTTAGAAAACATGGGTCGGCTGGGAGAAGAGGAGTTGCTTAAAGCCTTTCACAAATTTATTTTCTTGGTAAATACTTACTGCAAGTATGAAAAGTCAAACCCTTGCACTAGAAAAAAAACTTCATTTACTTTATTCATTTTGAATCTTTGCGCTTAGGGTTACACACACACACACACACAAACACACACACCCATATATATACAGACACAGATATATACAGTATATAGCACGCAGCATTTGGGTAAGTTTAGATGATGAAAATAAAATGATGATGTGATGCGTTCCTTCATTTCATAAAACTGCTTATACAATTTTTTTTTTGCAGATTTAGAGCAGGCTCAGCGGTCCAAAGCAGAAGCTTGGCAGTCCTGAATAGTTGCCAGAGAAAAGAAAACAGCTTTTTATATACTTACATTTAATAGCGGTGACAGCTCCACCACCACCATGGGCTCACTGGGTTGAGGTTCCGGTCGTATTGTCACGGTCAGGATTTTGGAGTTGATCACCGCAGGGGGACTGTAATGACATTCATTTTTTAAATTGTTATCTTTTTTGCTTTTTAGACAAAGTGTCAGTTTACATTCAAGATGGAGCTGAATGAACTCTACTGTGGAGAAAGACTGAAAATAATACATACAAATACCAACAAATAACAAAGGCAAACTAGCAGGAGGTGAGGAAAGCTAAGGGAAGCGCCTGCCTAAAAACAGAATAGTGCACCCATTAACATTCAGCATGGCTACAGAGTGAAAAGGGTTTTAACAGATCCAGCTAATCCACAACCAAGAGCAGTGACCTGAATAAAAGGGCCCGGGGCCAGCACAAACACCACATCACAATGGTCTTTTTCACAGCCTCCTGATTTCTTCTAACTTTTATTGCTGCGTGTTCTATGCAAGTTTTGGGATCCATTAGGCCCACACCTAATTCAAGCTTACTGTACACTTCCAAATATATACTAACAACTCAAAGAAAGGGGGAAAACATCTAGGGAAGTGTGCTTTTTGATAAGTGTGATAAGTAAGCAGGCACAAGGACACAGAAGAAGCAGCCGAGTTGTAAAGGAGAAGAAAAGACATATGGAAAACTGGAAGCTGAAGTTCGAAAGGAGGGAAGGTAAAAACAGAAGAAAAGGCACAGAAATAAAGAGGGACTGTAGTAAGAATAAAAACTAGAACCTGAAAGAAAGAGACCACAAGAGAGATTAAAAAGTCAGACAAAGCACAAGAAAAAGAAATGAGTTACAGAAAGGTAAAAGAAAGGACAGGGAAAAGATAAGAAGTCAAATGTGGGTTTAAATCCTCAATAACAATAAAGAATAATTAAGTACTCACGTCGCTGGAGGTAAAATGATGCCAAGTGTCCTATACAAGATGGCTCCAATGACATAGTACATTGTAGATTCTGTTTCGGCTTCTTGCTCTGAAAGAAAAGAAAATCATACCAAAGAGACGGTGCGGTTTTAATACCTTGAAAATAAACCCCCCTGTAATGTTGTTCAAAGGTTGTTCAAACACGATGACATTTTCACGACAACAAAAACAGCTTGGAAGATATTTCATATTTACCATTTTAAAAATCAAAGAACTCTAGACTAGAATCTGGTGCCAAGACTCCTTAATGGCTATACACTGATGATAGAGACACAATAAAAATGACATGACACTGTGGTGTGTAAATGCTCTCTTTGATTTATTGCTGCTGTTGCTAATCAGTGTCAGAAATACAAGTAACAGTATGTACTGGCTCAAAGACGGTAGGACACCACCGACCACTGTCTTGGGATTTCTGAGAATAGAAGTTGTAGACTAGCGAGGGGGTGGTGCTAACCTGTGGTGCTAACCAGCATTTTTACATTTTAAAAAGGGGCTGTATGTTGGCTTTGTTGGGATAAACTGAAATACAAATATGTAACTAAAGCCATGTGTAACCATATTCCACAGCAGTGTTTTGACCCCACCAAGGAAGAAACCGCTGTTACTGCTACTAGCACTGCTAAGGTTAGCCAACTCTGAAAACTAGACTGAAGCAAGCTATACATTTGCAACATCATACACAGCACATAGTGTTGTAAATTTCAGCAACATTTAAAACACAATTGAACTAATTAACAGGTTTATGTATCTTCTAAAATACAGATATAATATCTGTTTGGCTAATATTGAAGTTTTCTTGTTTAAAGTGCACACAGTTTTAAATGTTTTCTTTTACACCAGGCTGCTGCAGTGTTGTTCTCTTCTTTAAACGACCAGAAAATTAGTCGCTGGGAACGCTCCAAATGTTTAACACTGTTTAAATATGCATGACCTATATGCATGCAGCTGTAAGAAACAAACATAACTTGATCTCCTGACATTTCATCAAAACCTGGATTGCATTCATTATTCATCTGTTTCATTCATAAACTCCTTCAGACAGGTCTGTGTTTGCCCTTCCACGTAACTGGTGAGTTGTAGTATGTATAATGTGATTGATTTAACAGTGCAGCACCTCTGGTGCATTCATAATAGACAATAGCAGATAGAGGAGAAATGACAGGTTAGCTTAAACCTAAAAACGCTCTTTGATTTGCCATAAAGGCTGTAGTTTTACTATTTAGCATTAATTAGGTTTGAGCTAAGTTGCACTGGTCAACTCAATGATAACATTTACCTGTCTCATCAACCTGAAATTTCAGCTTTTTTTAAATGTACTCGAAACGTGAGAATACTCCAGCGCCTTCCCGAGGTTTCTGGCAGCTACATATTCCATATCCAGAGTAATTATGCTTCTGAGCTGGAAACGTAAGTCAGGTGCAAGACGCTGGTTTCACACTTTGTGTGGGTGGACACACTGCGTCAATTTGTTTCCTTTGAGCAGCTATAGTACCTCAGCAATATTGTGTATCCAGAACTGGTGAAGTACCAAAGCCTCATTCCTAAAAGCAAGCATTTTACCAACATGTAGTAAACATGAATAAAGAAAAGTCGGTGTGTCAGACAACTTCAGACTCTGTCCTTGTCCCTCTTGCTTCATGTTAGTTCCAAATCCCCTTTCTTCCTCTTCTCTTCCACCTCAGCACACACCCCTCTTATCTATCTCTGTTGTTGCTGCTATTCTCCCACCCACTTTTCAACTTTTTCACTCGTTTCAATAGTCCTCTTTTACACCCCCTTCCCTTCCATCGCTCTATTCGGTGTTCTTTTGCCAAAAAGAGCAGGAGCTCCCAAGGAGATGTAGTGTCCCTCTGTAAATGTCACTTTGTCTCAAGTGAGAGGAGGCAGAAGGAAGCAGAAGGGGGAAAGTATGAGGGAAAGAGTTCATGCTGAGAGATGCCACTCCCTCCTTTACCCTTTTAGGCTGAGAGGAGCAATGGAGAGGCATCAGCAGAGAGAGTAGGGGGGAGAAGGGGAGACAGAGAGGGCTGATGGTATCAGACACACTGGGTGACTCATCCAAAATCTGTCTGCCTGCTGCCTAAGAGGTAATACTTGGGAAGAGAGATAGCTATGCAAAGACAGACGAGGAGAGAACGAGGAAGAGACAAAAAGATCTCAACAGTGGAAAAAATGCAATTGTGAGACTTGCGAGGAGGCAAAAAAAAAAAAACAGATCAAAGTCAGCACGAGAAAGCCTGCGAGTTTGATGGATCCTAATTGGACAGTGTCTGCCAAGGCATGCAAATGAGAAAGTCAATGTATTATGCGTAAATGGTAAATCTATGTGAGGGGGTGGCACTCCTACGCTTGAGGATGATTAATACCACAAAAGCACTCAATCACAAAACTCTAATTTCCCATGAACAGACTTTTTGTCACTCTGCCCTTGCTAAACATCTAAATGATTGGTGGTCAGCTGTAATCCAGGATAATGGCAAACCACCAGTCACCAGCTGTGAACTTTAATATGTCATTTATCAGGAAAAGATATGCCTCCAGTTGATTCTAAGCCATAACTTAGCAGTTTAATCGAAGACAGAAAGCTCCTTGTCAGTTGTTTTTTTTTTTCTTTTGTTGTGAATTTTCTGTATGTTTCTATTTTGCACACCACAACAAGTGTGGTCTCAGTTTCAAATAAACATATTGATCAGCCTCAGGCTACTTTGGTTCACTGATGCCAATATTACCACTAACTGCCCTTTATTTAACTTCTAAGTTACTCAACTGCTTTAAATTTTAGAAACTTTTAAACAAGCCCAACTTTTAAAGACGCATGTATATGAGAGTGTGAATATGCTATGCAGCTGATGGTCTTTGCCCTAGCAGCTCACTACTAGTAAGTCTGCATTAATTGCCATGGCACTGATTTGCACTGATCCGGTGCACTTCCAGCTTGTAATTATAAGTCCCATGTTTTCTGCCTACTGGACACTCTGTGTAGTTTAGGTAACGAGGACACTGCCTGGAAAAAGTATTTCCACAAAGAACCACGCCGAACATGTGTGCAAAAAGGCTTTACTGGCAAATGTGCAGTGGACTGATGACCTTGGTTCAAAGTTCCAAAAATGCCCACAGGAAGCAGCTGCCTAGAACAGTTAACACTGATTCTGGCAAAGAGTTGGCAAAGAAAAGTGAGCAGAGCTAGTGTTTATTATTGGTTGGCTACACAAATTATAGCCCCTTTCATACCTTTTTACATCTTTTAACTACTTTTTCTTGCCAAGCCACCACCAAGCATCCCTGTCAATTTTCAGCTGGAACAATGACATGTACTCTGGATGAAAATTTTTACAAGTCTGCAAAATAATTTCCTGCAGACTGAACACTGGAATCATCTATTCAACTGTGTTCCCAAGTGTATAATTACTAATTCCCACTCCAAGTTTCTGTCAACTAAGGAAAACGATCGCAAAAAGACGACCAGTTTCCTAACATGCACCGTCTCTATGAATAGTCCTGCGTATCCTTCGTGTATTTGTGGTTTACAATCTCATCTGTTTACTTCAATCTAGATAATTAAAGTATGACTTGTGCTCATAATAATCCGTTGGACAGCAATGAATTCATTGAACTTGCCTGTAAACCCCTAATCTAGTTAGTGAAATGGCAGTTCCAGGCAAGTATTTGCTTTCATTCAAACCACATACACCAATATTCTTCATGTGTGTGAACACTTGTTAGTATATGTACAAAAGAGGTGGTGCAAGTAAAGATGGTAGTAAAGAGTAAAGATGCCTGCATTTATGAAAAATATAGGGTTTTTTTTTTTTACCTTTATCTTTAAGAGAGAGTGGAAGTGTGTTTCTGAAGATGTCAACTGAGGTAACAACTTAGACATCAGCCCCGACTGATGACCAATGAATCACCACATTTCCGGCTCCATCTCACACACTGAACGGGAGAATCATGAGAAGCAAAACGGCAAAGGAGGAGGCTGCTGAGTTGAAAGTTAACAACGCATAACCATGAGCATGAACCACCAATGGCGTACTTGAAATATGAAGCCATTGCTGACTTGTATGTTTGGATCGATGTATGTGCATGGCTGCGAGACAGAGTGCGCCGCCTGTATGTGCGATGGCAAGAGAAAAAGAGACGGTGGAGAGAGAGAGAGAGAGGGAGAGTGGAAGTTTGTCACCTCGAAAATCAGTGAAGAACAGTCCCAGCCTCTGCCCACTGAGGCGATTCATGAACCTATCTATTGGCTGTGCGTGCGTGCGCTGGCGTGCGCACGTACAGACACAACGGTGCCAATAGGGCTTTATGAGCATGTTTAAGCTGTCCATCTGAGATAGGCTCTCATTACAGGGTAAATGAACCAAACAAACCGATAGCAATCAACTGAGGACCTCAACTCATGAACTGCCAATGGGAAGTGGCAGAGTTCCCACAGGGCAAAGAGTACTAATAATGTCCTAACTCATAAAGCTATATGCGGTTTGGATGAAACAATTTACCAAATAGTGTATGCTAAAATGGCAATGGCATGTACTGAGTGTCGCAGTGTAACTGTAATGCAGCTGGTCACTTTTATGGCACAATAAGCCCTGCAATAGACAATACATTCAACATCGCAAACAATAAGGATAATGGATAAGAAAAAAGAGCAGGATTGGAGGAAAAAGGACATAAAAAACAGGAAAGTAAGTTTGAAAAACACAACATGGAGTACAAGCAAGGCAAAAATGTGTTAAACCGATCGAGCTTAAAACCTGCTATTCAACCTCTGAGATATCTGAATTTACTGTATTCCATTAAAAAGTGGTTAATGGATTTGGAGACGGCTGGATGCTAGGTGGTTTAGAATAAGCATAACACATGGTGCACAATAAAGCATCAGAAGTGACGTGCCCTGAGGTTAGTATACAGGATGTCTTGAGCGCCAGTCAAAGGGAGTTTGTACCATCAGTGCAAATCAGAGGTCAGGGGAGGCTCTGCTCTCTTGGCCTGCAGTCTCTCTGAACTTTAATTTAGGTAGGGGACGGGGATGCCTGACAGAAAGTCTGCCAGTGTAATTTCCTGTGGGAAGCGACCTTTGCCTTTGTTCGTAGAGGATAGCATCTGCCTCTGTATTTCTCTTTCCTACTTTAAACCATTACTATTTACCATCCTTTTCTTTCTCCTTTACAAATTTAGCTTCTATTTATTCTGGGATCATCTATGTAGTTCCTCTTTCTTTTTTAACTCTCGACATTTGTGTTAACTTGAAACCGCACGAAAATAAAATTAGCTATGACTAAACGTGGTCAACATTCTTGCGCTGCTCAAAGTGAATGGGTTTTGAAAATTGCATGAGACTCAACGCTCTCAAGAGGAAGCAACACACTTCTTCACAGATGAAAGACTGGCATCTTCTTGAGAAGCCCTCTGGGGTCTCTTTACAGTCCAAATCCTTCTCAGCACTACCGTTTAACGCCCCTGAGAAACCTATCTGCTTCAGTGAGAAACATCTCGGCGTATGAGAATTCACACAGGGGACTCTCTACTTGCCAAGCTGATCTGACCTTAGATTAGGAAACCATGAGTTGGTTCTTTTCATATATCTAAGATTTAGGAGAGTGAGCAAGATTTACAACTGCAACATATGTACTTTATGGTTAAGAATAGACAATAAAAGCCTTTCTAACCTTGTGTTTCCTATCTTTTAAAGCAATTCTGAGTGCTGGCAACAGCTTGTATGTCTACATAATAACCTTCTCTAGAAAAAAGCCAAAGATAAAAATACAGATGAACTCGAGCTGACCTGAAAAACTAAAAGTTTAGATCAAGGGTCTCCAAATCCAGGCCTCGAGGGCTGGTGTCCTGCAGGTTTTAGATCTCACCTTAAGTCAGCACACCTGAATCACATGATTAGTTCATTACCAGGCCTCTGGGACCTTCCAGATATGTTGAGGAGGTAATCTAGCCATTTAAATCAGCTGTGATGGATCAAGGACACATCTAAAACATGCAGTATACCAGCCCTCGAGGCCTGGATTTGGAGACCCCTGGTTTAGATCAACCCTGGTCAGTGGACAACATTTCCTTATTTTCTTACCCTCGGGTGGGATGGTAAAAACCTCCTTAGGGATGTAGAGTTTATCTTCCGCTGTGCGGGCCCAGTCCTTCATGCCCCTCCGGCCCTTCATGGGGAAGTTGATGTCGCTGGAAACTGCTGACACCGGCTCTCTCTGAATGGTTACCACTGGACAAACGACATGTCAAAACAAAACCCACATGAAAACTCACTTAGGTACAAAACTGGGAAAATAAACAAAGAGTACTGCTTAAAACACAAAAACCAGACAAAAACAATAAAAACAAATAAAAACAACTTCACAAAAAAAAATGCATCATTAAGAGTCGTTGTGCCGTTCATGTGTTTAAAGTCTGAATTAGTGGAAACACATTCAGAATACGACAAAAAGCTATCTAAATCATCGATCATGAATAGTAATAAAAAAAACTCCTCCTAACTGAATACTAACTATGATTAAATACATTACTGTGCAAAAAGTCTTGAGCCGTTTTGCTTCTACGGAAGAACTTCATTCGTTTCATATGAGCAATAGTTTTTTACTCATTTTCAGCTTGGCCCTTTTACCTGAGCACATATAGAGGAATACTTTTTTCTTGTCCGTTAAACCACTTAAATGGTAAATGGCCTGTATTTGTATAGCGCTTTACTTAGTCCCTAAAGACCCCAAAGCACTTTACACTACATTCAGTCATCCACACATTCACACACTAGTCATCGCAAGCTACATTGTAGCCACAGCTGCCCTGGGGCGCACTGACAGAGGCGAGGCTGCCGGACACTGGCGCCACCGGGCCCTCTGACCACCACCAGTAGGCAACGGGTGAAGTGTCTTGCCCAAGGACACAACGACTGAGACTGTCGGAGCCGGAGCTCGAACCGGCAACCTTCTGATTACAAGACGAACTGCCAACTCTTGAGCCACAATCGCCCTTGATTGCACTTACCACTGACACATCATTCAAAAATAAAAAGGGTAAATAATTCAAGAAATGAGCCAGAGTTGTATCAACACATAAAAGAGAACCAATTTTAAATTCTGTCTTTGGGCACTTTAGGCCCATCATTTGTTCCAATTTCTGAATCTATGAAAAATAGCAGCAATAACAGTTTGACTTTAATAAAATAATACTTTTGCAACCAACAAGGTGATTTATCTACCTGGGATTTCTCAGGATGAAGTGTCAAGTGTCCTAACTGGGCAAGTGGAGTAAAAATAGAAGAACTGGCAGGCCTAAAAAATAAATAATAAATAATACCCCGCAGCTTCCTAGTAGATGCTCCTATAAAAACAACTTCCCAAAACATAAATATCTTTGAAAGTCGATGTGCTGATCATGTGGCTGAATTATTGGAATTATTAGAAACTTTTCTGACAATCCTAGGTGATTTTCAGAAAAGTTCACCTCTGACATTCACCTTGAGGTCACTGGGATTCAAACTTATCCGAGATTTTTAGTAGATGCTGCAGTATGATTTTAAAAATTCTACGTCGCCTCAGTCGAGTCATTGCACGCACAAACTTGGGTGTCAGTGCAGCCTGCCCCCCTATCAGGGTGATGACACTACCCCATCAGTCTTCTGAAAGTCATGTCCTTCAAAAATAAGAGAAGAAAATCCAGCAAAGACCTGACACAAGACCCGCGAGATTCATCTGGACCTTTGGTTGATTCATCGACTATATATGTTACGAAGCTCAAGACTTGCACAGTACTGTAAGTCGTCCAGATGTTTGTGTACAAAGAATTTTTTTATCTGTTCCCATGAGGCTGTGTGAACTGACAGCAAAGAGTGGCCCTTACTGAGGTTGTTGGTAACCACTAGAAAACTCTGAAACGGCTTCTGGGCCTCTCCAATGAGGTGAATGAAATCTTCCAATATCCTCATCAGCAAAGCAGCACCGGGAGCGATCTGTGAACAGCACGATGAAATAGAAAGATGAGCGGAAGGATGTCATAAGTGCAATTATAACCCACAGCCAACCATCTTCTATGACACCCATCTCAACCACTGATACCTTTTTATTCATTGCATTACCTCAACTACCGAATGTGTTTCTGGGGTGTAAATCATAATCACAAAGTATATGACATTATATTTGGCTTTTTTTTTTCTTAAAATTATTGTATCCAGATGGCAGGCAAACACTCTGCGCTGCAGGGGTACCACACTGGGCCACATACAAAGCCTCCGCAAAGACAAACACAGAAACACACAGGCCGTTGTGCGTTTTTAAAACTCTAATAAAGAAATGTTAATATTAGATAGAATCAAACCCATTCTCCATCACCACACATAAACATTTACAAAAACATCCATTTATGACACTTGGTGAAGCAGATAGACAGTTGTGATGATAAGGAGGTGCGCAGGAGCGCACACGAGCACATAAAGTACCGCACATTCACATAAATGCACAGCCTTACCTGGTGAGCGTCCTCCCATTTTTCTACATTTTCAATGTCCAACATGTGGCTGACAATCTGGAAGAATTTCTAGATAAAAAGAAATAAAAGAGGATGTGCTCAGTTGTTGAAGCCAGACCATCGGGCAGTTATTTCCTGGATATCAAATAACTACTGATAACCTCGCTGTGGTTAGCACTGCAGCAATACTGCCTCTTATTCTCGATCATGTCTGGTTCATTCATTTGCTGTACACAGGCATATTGTAAGTCATAAATAATAACGTCTGTGAAATGATCGACTGAGACGGGAACATTTTGCTCGCTTACAGGCACTGGAAAAAGAAAAAAAAATGCTGCTTAAAAAAAAAGAAAATCCGCCCTGTGAGGCCATAGCAACTGTGCAGCTGTAGTTAATTGTTATGCACACCCTGTGCAGTAGAAAGTGAAGCTGCGGATGGAATAAATTTTGTTGTAAGTGACTGTGTGTGTGTGATTTATTTATTTATTTATGTATTTCAGTCATGGCTGGTGACTTTAGAGGGCTCCGGGCGAATGCCGAGAGGCTTTGCCTACCTGCACGTCGTCGGGAGCTGGGATGTAGGTTGCTCTTTTGAAGGTGTCCGTCACATTTCGCAGGATCTCCGTGGAAAAGAGAAGGTCGCCACTGTAGTAGCTCCTTCTCTGCAAGAGCTCCAGGAGACTCCGTACGATCTGAGACATGCCCTCCCCAGCCAGGGTCCTCTGACCCTTCGCGAGATGCTCTCGTAACTAAAATGCATTAAAAAAAAGGAGATTTTTAGAAGTGTTGTTTTTTGTTTTCCTCTGTCTAACGATTGCAGGTAAACCCGTTGCACATGGTGTTGCTCAAACTACGTAGCAGGAAAACAGAAACAGCAACACCCGAGATTGTGTTTTTGACAAAGAAATCACAGGAATGTTTTGGATATGAGCCGACGGGGATATTTCAAGATATTTTCAAGACGGGAGTATATATGTACATGGTTGGATTTTTTTTCTTTTTGTGTCTGTGTGTGTGTGTGTGTTTGCTTGTGCTTAAAATAGGCAAGCAAAATGAAGCCTAGCAGCACTTTCAGACGGAAACTGGATCTCATCACTTCAGAGAAAGAGATACAGAAAGATAGTCCGTGCGTGTGAGGTAAAGAGAAAGAGAGGGAGAGAGGGAGAGAAAGAAGCTGGGGGAACAGAACATCACAGCAATCACAGAAAATTAATTACTGACTCCTGGTATTAATGAAAGGTTGGAACAGAAGCTAACAGTGCAATCAGCTCTGTCATGCACGATCCCTGACCTCCATCTCCTTCCGCCATCATCGAGGAGATGGAAAAGGTTGAAGTTCACGGAGCAGGAAAACAGTTTCACTGATGAACACATTCATTAGCTCTGTTCATTAATTGATAAGTGTGAGCACAAAGCTCTGGAAAAGCTAATTAGAGATAGCAGCGGGTCTTGGGTAAAAACACTCTGCAATTTTGAGAAAACTTTTTTTTAGGGTAGTTAAAGAGAAGTACATTATAAAAAAACAAAACAAAAACAGAAGCACAGATAGAGAAGAACTGGAAAAACGTGTTTCACTAAGCAGATGAAGCAACTCGAGTGCATCTGGAAAGTATTCACAGCGCTTCACTTGTTCCACATTTTGTCATATTACAGCGTTATTCCATTAAATTCATTTTTTCCCCACACAACACCCCATAATGCCAAAGTGGACAAAAGTTGGCTTGAAATTCTTGCAAATCTATTAGAAATAAAAAAACAAAATACAACAGAAGTATTCATACCCTTTGCTCAATACTTAATAATTACAGCTTTAAGTCTTTATAACTATTCCTCTCAAATTTGGGTTGTATGGGGAGCATCGGTGCACAGCTATTGTCTCATCTTCAGAGATGTTCAGTTGGGTTCAAGTCCAGCGCTGTTGTGCGCTGTTGTCCTGTTGGAAGATGAACCTTCACTCAAGTTCAAGGTCCAGAGTGCTCTCAAGCAGGTTATCACCAAGAATGTCTCTGTAGATTGCTGCCTTCACCTTTCCCTCTGCCCTGACTAGTCTTTCTGTTCCTACATCCCCACAGCACAATGCTACCACCGCCACACTTCACTGTAGGGATGTTATTGGTCTGGTGATGAGCAGTGCCTGGCTTTCTCCAAATATGACGCTTTCTATCTTTGTTCATCAGACCAGAGAATGCACTGACATGCGCTGTCAACTATGGGACCCTATATAGACACGTGCGAGCCTTTCCAGTTCATGGCCAATCAACTGAATTTACCACAGATGGACTTTTATCACGTTGTAGAAACATCTGACAGACAATCTGGAGGCTCAATTTTGAGTGTAAGCCAAAGTCTGTGAATACTTCTCAACTTTTGATATTTTTGTTTTTTATTTTTAGTTAATTTTCAAAATTTTTTTATTGGAATATTGGAATAGGCTGTAACATGACAAAATTGCTGTGAATGCTCTCCAGATGCACTGTAACTGGCTTAAATGCTGCAGATTGCATAAATGCATAAATCTTTTAAGGTTTTTTTTTTGTTGTCCATTATAAAAAAAGAATCGAGTTGCATAGCATAATAAAGGTAACTTACAGATAAATGTAAATATCTATATTCAAGTGAGACGCATCTGGCGAAGCTCGGAGGACCCCAGAAAGCAACTCCATTATTGTCCAGCATACAACGACGACTAGCAGATCCTGCAAAGAGACGACAGAGATGCACGGGGTTAATACAGAATTACCCAAACACCAAACATTATCTAAATCATACTCTGAATGTGGTATGGTGTTCAAACTTCCAAAAAACCAATATGGCCACAAAACACATAAATATGTTATTTGTATTCTGAAGCTGAGAAGTAGGCCCATTCATCACACGGACAGGAGTAATACAGAGGGCTTCTGCTCAATGTATTTTAATAGCTATATGGAAATATCAGAATGCATAATATTGCCACTAATGAAAAAGCTAAAACCCAAGGTCACATCTATTCATGTGCTGGAGTGAAATATTATGCAGGATTATAAAAACTACAAAATATTTTGTTTGTAGCAGTATTTGGCAATTTACACCTTCTGGTGATTTTAGGCTGGCAGGCACAAGGCAAACTAGTGAAAGCTGCCAAAGTACCTTTTGAAAAATAAATATCAACAAGTCCTTTAAGCCCTCTTTTTTTTTATCATTGCCATGACAACTGAGATAAGTTAAAGAATGTTAATTAGACTCTTATATTTAATTAAGCCTCAGTGTTAACAGACCAACTTGTCCAGACGTGTTTTGTGAAAACACGTCTTCATGTAGCAGACCTCTCAAACCACATCTGCAGTTGTCAAGTTTGCACTCCTCTTTGCTCTCTGAAGTTAAAGGAAAACACAAATCTGGCAACAATAGTTGAGACTGAAATTGCAATGATATGGTTTGACTGCATTCAAGTGAGACATGAGCGCTGTATGAATTAAAGGCGAATGCTGGATAACGTATGTGTTAAAAATGCTACAACTGCCCCTGTCTATCAAAACTCAACACAGCAATGCTTTTTAGTATCGCTGAGGCATAAGTACACCCACTAGAGAAAATTTATTTCAACAACAGGGATGCAAAAAAATGAAATACACACAGCAGAGCAATTTATTCTGATTAGCCTATAATTTTGTCTATTTTACCATCTTTTTCATATGATTGCCATTCTGCTGCACCGAATTTGCCAGACACTCGACACCTGACAGTCAAATGTTCCTTTAAAAAGAGTTTCCTACACTAAAGGCCTGACGAAGTTAGAAGCTCATTGCTTTGCAACTAAATAACTGACCAAACAAATCACAGGAGCACAAGTTGTTACTCCCTTGTACTTTTGTTGGACATGTTCAGATACATACACATTGTTATGTTCATGTTTTCTTCCCAATTATTATTTTGTCTGTCAGAGTTTATGGGATGGGCGTCTACTTAGGTTGGGCGATAAGTAAAAATTTTTCAACCGACAATCGTCAGGCAATTAACCAATGATAGGTGATATATTCGGGCATGTGACTTTTTGATGGGCGGAGCAATGCAATTATGTACGGACTGATTTGTGCGTTTAAATTTATAAGTTTGTTTGGAGGGAGTATTTTACTTGTTTGTTTCAGTATTAATATAGGAACTTAGGATTATTTTGATTATTTGAATCGTGCTTGTTATTAATCTGTCTCTCTTCCACAGCACGTCTTTCATCCTGTCTTCCTTCTCTCACCAGTCGCAGCAGATGGCCGCCCATCCCTGAGTCTGGTTCTACTGGAGGTTTCTTCCTGTTAGAAGGGAGTTTTTCCTTCACACTGTCGCCAAAGTGCTTGCTCATGGGGGGGTCATTTGATTGTTGGGTTTTTCTCTGTATGTATTACGGTAGGGTCTACCTTACAATACAAATCACCTTGAGGCTACTGTTGTTGTGATTTGGCGCTATATAAATGAAATTGAATTTAACTAAATTATTTATTTTTTATTTGAAATGTGCCAAATCGCACAAAGATTTTTTTTGGGTTAACTGGAAGACACATTTTGATTTTTAACTTGGTCAAGTGTGTAAGACAGAAACACTAGAACAGCCTGTTCCCTATTTAAATAAAACATTTAAGTTTTTTTTTTTCTGAGCACTCTGAGGACGGTGCATTTGCTGGAAAGCTGTGCCATTAAAACAGCGCTATTATTTTTTCTATTGACTGATTCTCTTGGCTTCAACCAACATTATTAGCAAACTTACCCATGGGCAAATAAATAAATAAAAGGCTCTTGTAAAAAAAAGCATCGGTGAAAGGCTCGGCCTACCGTCGATAGTTGATAAATTCATCCAATCACCCAATCTCAGTATCTACTGCCACATATTTTTAGAAACTTTATTAAATACTAAACGGGACAGCTGGACTATTTAAAGGTCTAGTTCACACAAAAGATTAATGATAATAATGTATATGGTCCCTTTTCTCTTGTATTGAATAAGGAAACCAAATATAATCACTCTGTTTAAAGTCTGCATTTACCGTCTGTGTTTACATAATTTCCTCAGGGATTAATATAATATTCTGATTCTGATGATTCACAGACACCTGTATGCAGGAAGTGATTTATGATGTTTCATCACTGTACAAATAAACAGCTTGTATTTCATGTATTTAATACTCTGTTGATGGATAAGATCAGTACTCCGTTTCAAGTGCTTTGAGAATTCAACATAGTTAGAAAAACACCGTATGAATGTGAGGACAAAACATCACATCGCGCCATAGAAACTTCTGAGATAGTACAATCTTCGGCTTTTGCTCCAGCTGTTCATACCTCTGTTTAGAATCATTCCAAGTAAAAACCACTTCAGGTTTGCCTCGTTTCATTAGCTTTTGCATTCTAATTGTTGCTTTGAACCTAGACTAACCTCAATTTAACTGAAGAGCACCTCCTTCAAAGAACTGCAGAGTTTGCAGATTATTTTTTCTAGAACATGAATTCTGACGGATCGTTTAACTTGGACAGAGTTGAACCCTAGAGTTTCATCAGCAGTGAGCTGGTACAAAGATCCTTTCTCTGCTCATATGGCTTTGGCTTAACCCACTGAGCAACACGTCACAGCTTGACCAGCAACAACCTATAAATTTGTGTGTGCTCATTGGCGCAGTAACTCTGAAGGCCCAGAAGAAAGCTCACTCCTCTTCCCTGTAACACCTGGAAAGCTGTGGCACATCTCCAGAGCAGCCTGATGAAAAATCCGGAGCATCAATCTAAGCAAAGAAGCAGCTGATCAGGAAAAAAAACCAAAAAAAACAAGGATAACAGGAGCTTCATCACTCGTCATAGACGTTGTCCTTGTCAAAAACATGACAGAGAACACAGGACAATTCAATCCCTCCCTGTGTTGATGGATGAATGGTCTTCTCTTGAGCACGTCAAGGAGCAGATGTATGTGCTATATGAATCCTGGACTAGAAAGGCGTCAGATGTCTTCCAGAAAGCTTTAACAATAACCAGAGGAAGAGATCCAGGATTATCAGCGGTGCATCTCAGAGCCTCATCCATCCATTTGGGATGTTGAGTATTCTTTATTTCTGACTTCTAGGAGAAAAACGTAAATGCAGCTAAGGCCCCTGAAAAGAGTCAGGATATCTGGTATGACATTGTAAATCAGAGACTTGTCTCTGATGAAAAAGACCTCAGAGCTGAAATTCAAAGCCTTAAACTGACTCAGTATTAACCACTCCATCCTGTGACGCCAGATCTGATCTGAGGCAGAACTCAGGCTGACATCTGGTTGAGAAGAACTGTCCTGACAGATGTTCAAGGCGCTTTGGTTGACTGTAACCACAATTATTATGTAAATGGGCCTTTATTTAGATTTAAAAAAAAACGTTTTATTGTTTTTTATTAGTCTAATGATGATTTTGTGACAGCTCATCTGTTTTTATTTGTAAAAAAAAAAGATCAAATTGACTTACCAATTCCTTTTACTTCACATCATTATGCACACAACTGTCTTGCTTTGGAAAACCTCTTACAATCAGATATGTGTAAACCTGGTAAATCAAATGCATGAGCTATATTGATTTGTGGACCTGTGTTAATGGTGAATTTGGAACAAGCCAGATGTTCAGACTAAAAATACAGGTTAACCTTTTTTTTTTTTTTTTTAAATCACAAAGAGCTGACTTTGAAGTTCCTCCTTATTTTTCCATGACATTTCTCCAGGCAGTGAGCAACCTTGAGAAGGTAAAAGCATGTGTCTCATGCCACGTGCATAGAGAGTTGCCAGCCCTGTCTACAATATGAGTTTTAGCAGATATTGCTTTGACTGTAGCTCTGCTCTTCCTAATCAGGGAGTGCTATTATATATACACGGGGCTCACAAACTTCCAAAGTAATCTTCCCAGAGATTATGTTTTTATTAAGTAGCCAGTCTTTCTTCTTTTGCTGCAACTCTACCATTGCTAACAACCACATGCCCACTTGTTGGTTGTTGCTGATGCTAACAAACTACGGTTGCTCTTATTGGAGATATTTTAGGTGTCTTGCTTGGACATTGTTGTAATAGTTCTGGCACTTGAGTTGCGTAAAGACATAAAGAAAGTTGTGAGTGCAATATCCTTTTTTTTTCCATGTCACAAAGCTGCACAGCTCCCAAATCTTAACCAGCTTGATCGCATTAACAGTTCTACTGCCTGGACTGAGCCATGTAATCCTGGTGAAGCTACAGAGGAAATGATAGTAGTTTCATTGGTGATTGGACAATAATGAGGACAAGCTAGAGGGATCCGATTTGAGCCTTCAACGTGCTACAATCAAACTTCCCGGACCGCAGCGTGACCGTACCTCGCTTCAGGCCTTTTTAGGTGGACAGGAATGTTATTCTGAGCTGTGAGATGAAACGTGGGGGCATTGCACCAGTTGTAATTGAAATGTGGTGTAATCCAGCACATGTTGCTGCAAGGAGGAGTTTCTGTAGCTTGAATATTAAAAGTTGCTTTCTCTTGGATTATGTCCACATTGTCACTGGTTTGTTTTGATCCGGTTTAAATCAACACGCTGTCTGGATTCCTCCATCACCTGATGAAGAGGTCATCCAAATGACCGTGGATGGTTTGCCCGGCAGTGGATAATTAATGGATCTTGACCACCCACTGCACCGCATACTGGACAAGCTACCGAACACGTACTCATCCGTTTTAACTCTGCTGCCACAAGGACAGAAACATGAAATCTTTACCATATCATACCAGAATCTCTACAATACATTTATGTTAACCTGCTGGTTAACTTATATTTGGATTTTATTCTACTAAATCAACTTTTTCACTGTTTTGACATAATTTCACAACATTTCTTCTTCTTTTTTGAGCTAACTGCATACTTTATTAGCCAAAAGCATGCGATGTGACTGACCAGTAGCGTTCGTTGGACATTTGTTGTAGACAGTTTCTCCAGCTGAGGCTCTCTTCCATGACATCGCGAGGAGGTGCTCGTCTTTGCAGATCTCATGAGGTGCTGTCGAAGAAGGTGAGAAACACAAAGGAAAGAACCGTAATGAAGTAAAGCCTAGTGAGAGAACAGAAAAAGAAAAATCACCACGAGCACAAATACACACACGCATGGGCACACACACACCAAACCAGAAGAAATAAAAAAAAGGGAGACAGACAGAAGCAAAGCACAAAAAAACACGATTCAAATCAATGTTCTCCTGCAGCAGCTCCCAATCTTATTCCCTTGTACATTCTCAGAGCTCTCTGTCAGTGTCATTGCCTCAGTACAGTATCTCATTCCCTCTTCATCTTACCCCTTCTTTTTATTCATCTGTTTTCCACCCCTCCCTCTCTTTCATAACCATGATAAAAAAACAGGCAGGGGGAGGGGGAGCTGGGTGCTCTGAAGATATTCCGAGGGGGCACACTAGGGTTGGCAGAGGCAGATGCAGAGAGATGAAGAGGGACGGAGAGGGCAGAGCGAAGAAGGAGAAAATATGTGATGTTCCCCCTGCAATGCCAACAGACAAGATCCTCGTCTAGTGTAAAAGAGGCTTTAGAGCTACTAAAAACAAAGAGGTCATGATGGACGCTCCACTCAAAAGCTTATCATTTGCAGCCCGTCAAGTCTCAGTGCTAACACAAGTGACACGCACTGAAAATATACTTATATATATATATATATATATATATATATATATATATATATATATATATATATATATATATATATATATATATATATATATATATATATATATATATATATATACATATATATGTAAATAGACACTACCAGGAAGTACATCTGATTATACATAACAGATATCTCTGCCTCTGCTGATGTGACTTTTGCACACATTACATATCAGTTTGGTTTTGGTTGAATATGTGTGAAGTTAGATAGAAACAGCATAGAAAAAAGCTTGTGCAGTGGATGAATGTACAAGTTGTGTAAAGATGCTTCGAGTGCTCAGAGTAGAAGAGCGCTACCTAGGAACCAGTCTATTTACCATTCAAAAATAACTTACATTTATGGAAGCGCCGGTCTCCACATAGACATCTACCTAAGAGTAGACTTAGATGTTATCTATGATATTCATGTAAGTCTATGAAACAACACAGCATGTGTGCATGTTGAGTACACTAACAACTTTTGAAGCATTGAAGGTTACTGAGAGCTATGCAGCAGTTGAGTCAAGGTACAGGTACGGGTTGTTCTTGAAAGCACAAATTGAGAGTTGAAAGGTGACTAAATGTTCCCTGAGACAGATCTGCTCTCTAGTTTCAATTTTCTGTTTAGAGTGTTGAGAGACAGCCAAAGACTCACTGGACCATAGGAACCGTCTGTCTGAAGCATACTAAGTGCCAGGTTTCAAAACTCATTCATGTAGTCTGTTTGATTTGTATGTGTGTATTTCCTTGTCAGAATCTTTTTTTTTACACTTTCAAGTATAGTTTTCCACGTGACCTGCACTGTTAGGTCTTATTACATTTCCTTCACTGACTAATTAATGCTGTGTTTTAGCTAAATAACTGCTATCATGCACAGTAGCAGCTGCTAAACCGTGCTGTTTAGTCAGTTTAACTCAAACTCGGATTCATTTTCCCTTTTGGTGTGGCTGTTACAGCAGGTGTAAACACAGTAATTACACCCCGTTGTGATTACTGTGTTTGTATAGCAGTTCTTTTATGGTGAAACAGCCTTATTCTCAAATTATGACATATGGAACTTTGGTCCAGCATCATTCTTTAGCATCATTTGTCAACTTACATAGTAAATATAGTAAAAGGACTTCTTTTTTTTTATCTCGCTGAACTGAGGGACAGAATTTCAAAGTAAACACTGAGTAAAAAGAAAGCTCTCATGAAGGACACCAACTGTAGCCCACAGCTCAAGCTGGTACATCACAAAGCTCCATAGGACACAATGTGCATTTGTTAGAGATATTAGAGATGCTTCTCTACAGCCTGTGAACGGAAATAAGTTGAAACATTTGTTAATGAATGAAAAGTGAAATAATGAAAAGTCGTGACATCATGATCCTACTGCCAATCTCATATGCAAATGCTTCAGTCTGCCAATGGTTGTTGCTAGCTCTGCAAGCAGCTTTGCAACCCATTAAAACCCAGCTTCAGCTTCGGCTCCTCAGTGTCATGTTACTCATCCTGTTTCCAACTTAATTAATGTTGTGTCTGTTGTCACTGACTCCTGCTCTGTTTTGCTTCTGTTATATGCTGCATGTGCGTGGAGGTGCACGTCACGCTGCTGAGTTATTGGACTGACAACTGTGTTAAGCTCCAGAGCTGAGAAAAAAGTGACTCTTAAAAAAGAGCAAGCACACACAAACTGCTGGAAAACATGGAAATGCAGCAGCAGGCTCCCCTAATATCAGTTACATGTCATTCTAAATGAAAGCAAATGAAAAAACCTTCCTGGCACTGAGAACATTATCGACATCTAATCCAGCCCCTGTGAGTGGGAAGCCATCATTCTCTATCCACAGGCTAATTTAAATGTCCTGAAATGTTAATATGACATCTCTGAGAATTGGATTTATAGCATATCAGCAGATATTTAGCTGACTGACAGATAAGTTGGTGTTGAAAGGGGTGTGTGCTGGTATTTGGCCCTGTGGCATCACATCGCCATTGATTTTCCTGCAGGATTTTTATTCCAGTTTCTTCAGTAACTCCAGGCAGGATATGGGCTGGAGTCTACCTTCCCCTAAGCAAGATCATTCTAATTCATAACCCCTTCCAAATGAGTTATTGACTTGTAGAGGCTTCGCTGCCAATCTCAATCAGAGGCTTTTACCTACAATATAAACAGAAGTGGTCTCCAAACCCTTGCCTCCCAGGCAGAGGGAGGACCGATAGAGACATCTGGAAGGCTCAGACACAAAGTGCTGGCTTCAGGAGATTGAACACTGCTCTAGAAATACTACAGATACTAAGTTTGGCTTCATGCTCAGCTGCTTGTGCAATAGTGTGCAAGTGTGATTATTTTGTTATTCAAAGTACTGGATATTACATTTTAAATGTAGTACTTTTAGTTGAGTTATGACTAAATATAGTGTTGCCAGAGAGACCTTTGGTTTATTAAGCTAATCTGTTTCCTTTAAAAGAGGCAGAGGCAGAGGAAGTGCCATATACATGGGTGAGGGGAAATGACCCCTTTGTGAGCAGGAAGTCACACAAACACATCCACATCTACACACACACACTCGGTGCCTTAGTTTTAG
>VUQR01007778.1:0-18628 GCA_015108515.1 Hemichromis elongatus | reverse complement strand
ATGGAAAATCCGCGCAGCAGTTTGTGTGGTGCATTTTTGTGCATTTCGAGCGGCAAATCGCGCCACGACAACCAATCAGGAGCCTGGTGATGCTCTGACCTAGGTCAAAGGGGCGGGTCCAGCCAAAGCCATTCATAAATCGAATTAAATCAGGATTTTATGAGTATCACTAGAAATATTATAAACAGTCGTCTCCATACAACAGTTTGCTATCAGTAAACCCCGACGGCATTCACTGTTAGTATACCACATCCATGTTATCAGTGTATAAACTGATAGTTTAGCATATATTAGCACAGGTATTAATAAAGGACTACCGTATTAAACACTTTAACTAACCGCAGACAGATGGACAGGCGCTCTGCAGTTGGATTGAGCGCCTGTAGTTGGTGTCTAGGCGGGCGATGCTTGGACCTACGCGGGACAGTAGCTCCTCAAACTGGGCGAGGGACAGACGGTGGTACTGCTGAAAGCGGCCATCATCCAGGCGCAGCTCCTGGAGCAAGTGGTGAAACTCATCAAACTGCTCACGCTTCTGGAGGACCTGATGGATCCAGATACGGCGAGGACGTCGTTTACGCCGCTGCTCTACTCTCCACAGTAAATACAGAAGGAGGACTCTCTCTTGAAACGCTAGCTCGACAGCTGCCATCCTGCTACATACCGTCTGGTACTACTTCCTCCCACATTCCGCGTGGTAAAATTGCATATTTTTCCACGCGGTCAGTTCACGTTGGACACGCGAATGTACAAGCGATCAGCTAGGGGCGATTTTGCGTTTTTTGCTGCTTCTACCGCGTTCGGTGTGAACGCACCGTAAAAGCTGCAGTTTGAGATCTCTGACAAAAAATGTTTGTGTGTTCATGATTTATTTCTTAAACCGACCCTCACTCAGCACGCCATGCTCATGTTTACGCTCCACGGGGATGATACACATCTATCAGCACGGAGTCCATTTTTCTCTGTGTGTCTCTCACACTTTGGTCCAGGCATACACAGACTATCACATATCACCTCCATATGAGGAATAGCCTCCACCCTGCATCTGTGCTTGGCGCAGCATCCTCCCACAGGATACGTTTCCACACATTTAGAGATGAGGACCTGGGGATTGTCTCGCACTGTGTTTAATATAATCATGTTCTTTGCTGCTTATAGATGCTATGAGAGCTCTGCCTCAATAATCATTTCCGTTTGACCTCCAAAAATCTACGAGGAAAGACGAGGGATTCTGATGACAGTAAAACGAACAATAAACAGACCAATAGCTTTCTTTAACTATGCTAAATGTATTGTTTCTGCATGACTGCAGGACTCTAGGTCATGGGCTTCATAGGCTGCAGCTCTAAGGCTGATATGTCCTTGCACAGATGTTTAATTTAATGCACCATGAGGCAAATTATATAAAAGGGAATACAGTCCCTGAGCTGTGGTTTTCTTCTCCATCTATATTTCCCTGCAGCCATCCACTTGCTGAAAGCCTGACTTCCCCCAAGCAATCTTACTTATCTCTGTTATTTTTGCTAAGGAATCCTATACAGATAATTAGATGATCTTCTCCCTCAAGTAATTCCCCCCCAAAATAATATTTTCAGCTTTCTCGAGGACGAAGGTGATACAAGTAAGACTGTGCTTATGCTAAACTCCTTAGTCTAGTCCTTTTGCTAAGCGTGTAGTAGTTTCTTAGTAGACACACAAATAGAAAAAAAAACAATATTAAAATGACCTAATGTGTTGGTCTGTGTCACACTGCTACAACCACACACTGTGAATAACAATGACTAAAACTTGGTGAAGCACACACACACTTATTTTCTATTTAACAGGTTAATCAAATACTAGAAACTTGCTATAAAATCATTGGCTGGTCCACGCTCCAGGTAGTACTGCGTGTACTAATACTGCTCCAAAAGCAGCCCAGTGTACACAGGTCCAGCACTTTTTTTTAGCCACTTTAGCGTTAGCTTCATTTCACTCTCCAGAGTTGTTGCATTGCTGGAACAAGCATGAGCCACACAGGTCTCCAGGTGTCCTGTAGCTTCTCCTGCTTGGACGTTGGGTCCTGATCATTGCATGAGGGTCATTTCTTTTACTGTATTTCCTGTTTCTTGAGCTCTTCCTGAGCCGCTATGGCTACGTTATCCTGCAGGCCACCTGTATAATCGGCATGCAGCAATCTTTAGGTGATTTTGTATTTATCAAAGTAACATTGACATCAGTGCAGGGTCAAAGGTTTCTGGCAGCACATTTCACTATAACGATTTAATAAATGCTAATCACTTCAGCTGTCAGTGGTTTTAATGTTGTGGCTAAGTGGTGTGTGCCATTATAATTCAACCTTTTATATCTCAAGCATCTAACATTAAAATCCAGTGCAGACACGGTGTGATCTGTGGGGATGATTGAATCTAGTTCAACAGGCACTGATTTTCTATTCACTATCAAAAGTGTTGTGCCGTTGTGTGGACTCACCAGCCGAGACCTCCGATTTCTGTCGTCCCGAGCTGTGGAGGGTCAGGCGTAGCCAGCTGTTACTGATATGCAGCCTCAGTTTCTGTGGATCTGGGCTGAGTTGGACGGAGAGCAGTAACCCCTCTGGGTTCCACGTCCTAAACTGGAAGCGAACGGAGAAACCCCCCGCAGCAGGCGATGCTGACGGGAGCGACAGGAAGCTGCTGCTGGAGCTCACAAAGGTGCAAGCCACCAGCTGGGGCTGTGAACACGAGAAGGTCACGTTGCCCTAGAGGACGAAAAAGCCAACCATGCAGATTTACAGGCATCTTCCACAATATGTTAGGTGTCATGGGAAATAAATGTCATGTTGATGTGCACAAAAAGGGAACAAATGGTAAAAGAACTGAGACCGGAACCTTATTATAGTGTCAACCACAATATTCATTAAACTGAATTATTTGGCATCAGCAGCAAATTATTCATCAAAAGCAATTTGTACAACTTGGAACAGAATATAAATTTATAGTAATGCTGTAAAAGAGCCGACACATTTTGTAGTGCATCAAATGAAAATTTAATCAAATAACCTCAGAGGGAGAAAACTGAATGTCACTTTCTTGATATGGAATAATGGATTTACTACGTTTTTTCACTGTTTTCCTATTCTCTGCAATACACGTAGTATCACAGTGTTACAGTGGTGGACACTCATACGCCACAGGGATGGTCATTAAATTAGCCATTTAAAAAACAGGTTATGCGACTCTCTCTAATCGTCACAGAATGGGTGAACAGTCACAGTATTTTTGCATGAAGTGCAACCTCAACTATTAAATATGGCCGAGGTTTGAAATTAGGTCAGCACATATTCAAGTCATCTCTGGGAGGCTAAAGCTCAGGCTTAACACTGCTCACGTTCTACTGGCTCCTATTGGCTGCTGAGCGATAACTCTAATATGGGCATCATCCAACCCAGCCCCACCCAGCTGCTGTTAAAAACATTATATTGGCTGGAGATAGCCAATCAGAAGAAAGATGTCTCCATTAAAGGAAGAGGTTGAATTCTCTATATACCAAGGAAATGTGTTTCAGTGCTTTCTTTATTAGCTCCTTTATGAGAGGATACCATGGGACCATTCTTTATGGAAGGAAAGAATGGAAAGACAATTCCATCCCATAATACACAGCGACACACCATCACACCATTCACGAACACAATCAGCAAAACTGACATATTTTTATAGCCTGTCTCTCGGTATTGCACCTTAAAATAGGGTCAGTGGTGTAAATGTGTACCTGCCACTGTATGGAAACACGCCTACACCGTTTTTAATCCTCAAACAGACGTGAACAGGAAAACTCTGGTGTTGGGGGTAAACTTATGCACAATAGATGACACACGACTGTACGAGTACTACTGTTTCTGTCTTTGTACATGTAACAAAGACAAAAATTAAGATCTTGATCCAAGATGAGTGCACGAGTTTAAAATGATAAAATCGTCCATGGAATGATGAATATGGCCGACCTGGATAAGTGCAAACACAGACAGTGGTGTGTGCTGAGGTCAGAGTCCTATCAGTCCTGCTGCCTGCAGGGCAGCACAGAGCAATCACAGCTCTTTAACTTTCAATATGATTCCCTCCTATCACCCTTGGGGAGATTGTCCCATTGAAATTCCATTACAGCTTCCATCATGCTGGCCTCTTTCCACCTCTGCTTCTGTTGTCAGTAAAGACCGTTTAATGCAGTAGTCAGACATTAAGGCAGGGCTGTCTCAGATGAGACCAGGCTCGTGGCTCTGTGGCCAACCAGTGATTGGTGGAAGTGGTGACTCTCAAAAGGAACTTGGACTTAATCATACAGTTGTCACAATCACAATGGTTGTAATGATTGTCACTTTTTCCGCAAAGTCTGACAAGAAACACTTAAATATGACTAATCAAATATCTCCCAAACCAGCAGAGAGAAAACTGTGAAACTATGCAAGTGAGTGCCTGCCTTTTCCAACAGCACCATCACTTAGCTTCGTGTTTATTCACACATATTTTCAACAACTACACTAAACTCAAATGTCTCGGTCAAATATGTTTATTGAAAATTATATAGATTATATAGAAAATACAAAAGGTTGTACTACTTTTTCTTTTAATGCCTCACCATGTTAAAGTGAAACTGCAACGTTATAGTAGTTTTTCTAATATTATCGAAATTTATCACATTTCTGTTAAATTATT
The DNA here is from genome assembly GCA_015108515.1 of Hemichromis elongatus. Classification (NCBI taxonomy): domain Eukaryota; kingdom Metazoa; phylum Chordata; class Actinopteri; order Cichliformes; family Cichlidae; genus Hemichromis; species Hemichromis elongatus. The sequence continues at coordinate 13,937 of VUQR01007778.1, read as the reverse complement.
TTATTTGTAGTTAGTTTTAACCTTTTTATACAAAGCAGGATGGAAAGTCTGCGCGTTCTTTATTTTGTGCCACAGAAAAGCAGAATTGGCAGATCTGCCACTGGAGTCTTGCGCTTTTCCCAGATGACAGCAAGTTCCCCAAGAAGCGTTGAAGAAAGTTATGCTGCCTGTAACGTCATTCAGCATGACCAGTTTGGTGGTGGGTCACTGATGGTCTGTGAAGGCACATCCAGGGAGCAGTGTACAGACCTCTACAGTCAAGGAAGGCAAAAGTACCCTGATTACCATTAGGATGACATCTTTGGTCCCATTGTCACATGGCAGGAGAATGCAGGCAGTTCCTGGAAAATGAAGGAACTGATACCACTGACTGACCCTTACACTCACCTGACCTCACCACAGTAGAACACATCTGGGACAACATGTTCAGGTCTATCTGCACTTTAGACTGTCTAGGAGCTCAGTGATACCCTGGTCCAGATGTGAGAGGACACCATCTCACATCTCATCGGGTACAATCACCTCACATTGACAAGCAGAAGCTTTTACCTTGACCTCTATACAACATGCCACATTCACTAAACTGAGTGCTTACCAACTACATCCACACTCAGATGGATGCATCAGGGAGCAACTTGGGGTTAGTATCTTGCCCAAGGACACTTGACATGCAGACTGGAGGGATCGACCCACCAACCTTCCGATTGGTAGGTGACCTCTTCTTCCTCCTGAGCTACAGCCACTACCATCAGCGTAACTTTGAATTTCGCCCTCTGCAGGTTGATCATCTTGGTATTTAAATGATTTGGTACCCTTTCATTCCTCACACAGTAACTGGTCCATGCCAGTATAGTTAACCAAAATGATGTTTTTCCTACTGACATATGTACAACATTGCATACAACATTGCATAGGTCCCACAACCATCTTAAAGAGATGATTGTCCTCTTGAGCCCATGTGGACTAGCACCTGTGTTGAAAGGAGTTACTGGAGCAGAGCTTATCCAGGATAACAGGGTCTATGGTTCCCATGAAACACTGCGTGTCTGTGCTGAAGAAGCAAATGTTCTTCACCATGGAGTCTCCCTCTATTAAAGTGGTTGGATGAGCAGATGAAGGTTGTGTGACAGAAAGGAATGTGATCTTCACGGTGTCTGGAATGCTCTTTATCAGCATGAAGCCAAATGGATGCTCAGGGATCGTCACCTCTAGCCTAGCTTCAACAACTCTTTCCCATAGCTTCTGGGTATGTCTCATCAACATTATCCCTCTGTAGTTACTATATCTCTGCACATCACCCTTGCACATCTTCATTCCTCAGTCCAAACACTAATCCCTCACACCAATATCTTAGCAGTTTCCTTCAGATGTACTTTCCTAGTCATTTGGTAAATCTTTCCTCCTTCCTAGACTGTGAGCAACACTTCCTTTGTCAAATTTAACCCTTACTTCTACGATCAGTTGCCTTTTCTTCTTGTTCAAAGCCCTACAGACTAACCATCTGATGCCACCAAGCTACATGTCCAAAGACACCAACTTCCAGTCTACCATCTCTTTCAGATTGCACCTTCTGTATAAGATGTGGTCCACCTGTGTGCACTCTTTTCTTATTTGTTACCCTATGTTCCTACCTCTTCTAAAAGTATGTGTTCACCACAGCCATTTCCATCATTTTCACTAAATCCACAACCATTTGCCCTTTTGCATTTCTCTCTTTAAAGCCATACCTACCCAACACTTCCTTATGACCTCTGTTCTCTTCACCTACATATCCACTGAAATGTCTCCCCCAGAGAACATGCTTTGAAACTTCATCCAGCTTATACAGAAATGTGCAATCAATCCACGATTATTTACATGTGATAGCTTTCACGAAGCTGTCAGTCCTGATGGAGATACCGCTCCAGGCTGAGCCTCATACTACCGCTAAACCTGACTATAGGATTACTGTACTGCAATATATGATTACCAAATTAGACCTTTACAGTTTCACTCTCTCCTCTTGCCCACTTTCTTTTGCTCGCCTACAGATGCACTTTTCCTGTATTTTTTCCTGCCTTTATAAATATCATTACATCAGCTTCACTCCCTAATAGAGATTATCTGTGCTGTGAGGCTTTAAATAGCAAAGTGCTTTTTCACTTTTGTGATCTTTTAAAAGTGAATCCATCCAAGTCAGTCGCTATGTGGGCTTGTCTTTATAAACACTAGAAAGAAACAATTGGTCACTATATCAGTTCATCACAGATGTATTGGATTGTAACCCAAAATAAAGACAAACTCAAATATTACTGTCTCTTTTCATTTTACACAGCCTTTTCACAACGTCACACGTCAGGTGTCATTTATTACATATATGAGCTGAATTCAGCTTAATACACAGCACACTCACTAAAAACACATGCAGCATGGTAACTCTGAAAATCTATGCAACTTACCACGCTGTGTATCTGTGGCTTGCGTCTCTTTGCCAGATCTATGATATTGATTCCATTGTAGTAGAGGTTTTCCATGCAACCATTGAAGTTCTTCCTCAGAAAGGTGCCTGGTTTACCTGGCAACGGGATACCTCCAAAGCTCAGCTTTAAAGAAGAAAATACAGAAGTGGTAAAACCAGAAACTGATCCACCATAATGAAGTGCACGTTATGTTTTTTAAAAAAAAATTATATGAAATCAAATTCAAAATCTGAATCTTTCATTGTCATTGTGCCTATGGCACAACAAAAGATTCTATGCTTTCCTGTCCATTGCAAAGGAAATACAAAACAAAATTAAAAGTGTAACATATCAATCCAATCCAAAAATAAGAATAAATAGATATGTACTTGTGTGTGTGTGCTTGCACCAGTTGGAGACAACAAGTTAGTGAAAAGGAGACATTTCAGTGTTCCTTTTCCTAGTGGTTCATGTCCTGCTCGATGCAGGGTGTCCATACAGAGGGTGAACAGCAGGGGCGAGAGGGCCGAGCCCTGGCGGATGCAGGCGGTGATTGAGGAGGCTGGCGATGTTCCAGCCAGGCATCAAACCATGCTTGTGACGTTGCAATAGAGCAGCTGAATCCATCTCACATAAACTTCTGGGATGCTGTGTTGTTCTCTCATCTTGTTCTTTTCATGGTGCTTTTCCATCAGCAACTGGGCTGCGTGGATGGCGTAGATAGTTCTGCAACCCTTGACGAAGCCGCACTGATTAAGGGTGATCGTGACCAGTTGACGGATCCAGTTGTCCAGGACGCATTCGAAGATCTTCATGGCGTGGCAGAGTAGGTGAATTGGTCCATAGTTGGTGCACTTGCAGTTGGTGGCATCCGCCTTTCCCTTCCAGATGGGCACTGTGATGCTCGTTGTCCAAGCTCAGGGAGGGCTGTCTTCGACCGTGATCTGATCTGATCTTAAGAGCGCTTCAAGATATGTTGCACCACAGTCCCTCGACTGGGATGTTGTCCAGTCCTGTGGCTTTCCCGTTTTTAATTTTCTTCAATGCGTTTTGGACTTCGGTGGCGGTAATCAGCATGATGGGCCTTGGGACTGGGTCCAAGGGTGGGATAAGCCGATGCTGGAATTCTTACTGATACTGATACAATAATAGGACCCCCTAGTACTGTTGTGGTCAAAATTAAATGAGCAGTATTGTACTTTATTTCTGAAACATTAAATCTGGTAGAGCCGCGCTCGAAATGTTTTTAGAACACACTAATAGCACTGATATTCTCTCAGTCACTCTCATAAAACTGTTGTTCACGCTTTAATCTGAATTTTGATAAGGCTCAAGAACAGTTTCTGGAGCCATTTGCCTCTCATCCAAACAGGAAAAGGTTGTATAGTTTGGCTTCACAATTGTGAAGCTTTTACTGACAGAATCTTGGTATGTTTTTTTTTAGCTAAAATTTATCCAAGGTCTTTTGGGGTTAAAGCAAAATGGCTATGTTTCCACAGCATACGATGCAGTGTCACACAATGTTAAATGCTGTGTAAAGGTCTTCAGAGGCTGCCAGCATTCTTGGCTGGCTGCTGTTCATTTGAGGAATCAAAAATGACCCATCTGCTATTTCTGTTTCTCTCAGTTTTCAAATGATTATTTTAAAGAATGTCCCTTTGAGGACAGACTAGACTCTGTTTACCACCGTGCTGCAAGGAACACCATTAACACAGTTCATCTTTCCTTTAATGATGACAGGGTTGTCTTATCAGTAGCTAAATTCATTAACTGCTGTCTAACCTCCACTTTTTGTAATTCAATCAACACATGGACTCACCTCGTAGTCCACCTCCAGTGAGTGTCCTTCCCCTTTGGTTTGGAAGCGCTGTGTGTAGGAGTCCACTGTGAGGTTAACCTGCTTGTTGAAGCGCTCTATATGAACTGAGTGCCAGTGCTGGTCATCCAGCAGACTGCCCACTGTGACAGCCACACGATGGCTGCTGAACCTCGCTCTGCTATCATCTTTACAAACACAATGATAAGACCAAAAAGACAGTGAGCAGACACATCTCCAATAATGAAACTGTATTTATGTTTATACAAAAAGTACATAAGTCATAAGTAAGTCAGCTCTGCTTTTTTTTTTTTTCAAACTTATCTCAACAAAATGAGGCTAGTTTATACCTTTCAACATGCTCAGTTGCTTGTTCGGAAAACAGCACTACTCTTCACATTCAGTGAGTTTATTGTATTTTCAGGTTCAGCCATTTGAAGACTTTCTACTGTGCTAAAAACAACTGGAAATTATAACATAACCCTAAAGATATTTTCCTAAATATATCTCCTCTAGAGGCTCCACATCCCCTTCATCATACTCAATCTCTGTCTTCATCTCTAGCAATGGTTCTTAAATGACCACGGCGACAGTCACAAGTGACTGGAAAAACAGAGCTCACCTAAGTTGAGGTAAAGGTCCAGTCTTCCTCTGTGAAGTTCTAGGGTGATGTAATCTCCTCTCTGGCCCTCTCCATGCAGTAAAACGCCCTCGGCTTGATGGCTTTTGAAGCGCAGCGAGATCACGTCCTTTACGGTTGACATGGACTTTTGGTTGAACCGATACAGCAGTGAGCTTCTGCCGTCGAAGTCTGCCACGTAAGACTCTACAAGAAAAGGATGAACTCTAAAATCAGTTTTACATCAGCGACTGTAAGTAAAGAACAACTAAAGTGTGCCAAATGATTATCTGGCTGTCTAGGCTCATGTGCAAATCAAAATGCAGAAACAAAGCATAAACTGGACCTAAACGCAGACTAAACTGGACCTGAACGCAGACCTTAACTTTATTTAAAGAGTGGAATAGGTAAAAAAAAAAAAGACAGGTCAATAACTTGTGAATATATTTTCCCAACTGGTGCCAAGCAGGGAGGTCACCGGAGGGGGTGAGAGAGGATGTTAAAGATGGCAAAAGAGGTATTAGCTTTTTTGTGTAATTTTAGGTTTGCTTCTGACACCTTACATGTTATTTTCTGGAACAGTGGCTTTGAAGGGACAGTGAACAGTTAGGCAACTATCCAGAAAAAGAGAGAGTGGTTCAGTGATGTGTGTGTGGAAAACTTGAAGATGCTGACTTTATATACTTTATATGAGAAAGGTGCAAGTTTGGGTGAATTTACATGGATGCAAGTAACTTAATGCAACTTTATTGATTGACTAATTTGTCCATTTTAAAAGGTGCATCAAATGAATGTCCCTTGATGGAAGCCAAACTTTCAGATATGGAACATATTGGGGAGGCAGGGTTCTCCTCCTGTCTGCAGGGTGGCAATTGTGTTCAGCAGTTTGAAGAACAGCTGCCAAAGCCTGTTTTCATGCATTTGTTGGCGAAAGAAGTGTTAAACTGATGGCACAGACACTGCCTTCCAGAGTGGGGAACAATGAAAGCTTTCAGAGGCTTAAGAGGCTTTAGAAGAGCAGTGACCACTTGTGGCGGAGGTAAATGTATTATGTACATATTCTAACCAGACCAAACGAGAGCTGATAACATCATACAACAGAATGCTCTTTCTAGTTTGCATTCGCAACTTGTCCATTAGATTAGGAGCGATAACAATCTAATTTGTCCAATAGATTAAGGATCAAACTAACTTTAGCTCCCAAGGATTTTTGAGACCTGAGAGACAAAGAGGGGATCTCCATTATGCCACAAGGAATGCCATAAAGCTGGAACACATGATTAACCAGTTTGGCTGTTTCAGTGAAAGTGGGTCACTTAGAAATAGCTGTTTTAGGAAACCTGTATATGATAACTAGTATGACTGATTACTTCAGATGGAGGCAGACCACAAGAAAAATCTGAAGTTCTATAAGTGACAAAATGGGCAATGGGGAACAGGAAGTGGAACAGTTGTAACTGACCAACAAGTGATTATCAGAATCAGAATACTTTATTGATCATCAGGGGAAATTATTTAAGTTACAGTGCTCCAGACATTAACAAGACAGACAATACACTAAAGAAGTACCACAATATATACATCCAAATATATATGTACATTAAATGCCAGTTTTACTCCTGGCACAGATGGTACTGTACAGGCTAAGATATGTTCTATGACATCGCAAGAGTGAGGAAGGATTTTGGGTTCAAAAGAGCTGGAATCTGTGGAGAACTGTCAGAAGAGAGCTTCAGGTTAATATTTTAGAAACCTGGACAGTAAGTGAATATGAAGCTAAACCAACAAAAAAGCAACTGGTATGTAGGTTCTCTGGGGTTCAGGTTTTTGATATTCTGCAAATAACACATGTCCACAGAATAAAAAGGCAACTCAGCTCCCTCCAGCTAGTTCAACTGAATTCATTCAGCACCTGATAAGAAAAATAGTAAGGTAAAGACCCTGAATAATAGAGAGAAATCCCAATTATCAGATGATCCTGTATGAGCAAGTATTTGACACCAGCAGGAACAAAACACTCCCTGTGATTGGTCGGGGTTGAGAGGAGGGAGAGATGACAAAGACCAGAGCCAGAGAATAATAATAATAATTAATGATGAAAATGTTTTATAAACATAAAAAGTTAAAAGAGGTGAGTGAAGAAGACCAGCTTGGTGTATTTTGTGAAGCGCCCTACAGCATAGGGTTTTTGGAGCTCATCTAAGAAATGGTTCAGGGTCACTTGATCCATACATTACTATAACTTTTATCCAAAAACAACTATTTTAAGCCTAACTTTAAAAGTTGATAGGATGTCTGACTCCTGAATCCAAACTGGGAGCTGGTTTCACATAAAAGGAGCTTGAAAGCTGAAGTTTCTGCTTTCCTTTCTACTTAATGCTAAATACTACATGTAAGCCTGCAATCTTTAAGCAAACTGCTCTATTGAGGGTGATATGGTACTATGAGGGCTTTGAGATATGATAGGACCTGATTAATCAAGGCCTTGTATGTGACTACTTTATAAAGGATTTTATATTTCACTGTGGATTTAACAGAAAACCACTAAAGAGAAGCTAATACGAGAGCAATATAATCTTTATTTCTCTGTCCTTGTCAGTCCTTTTGTTGCAGTATTGTGAAAGCTTTATATGGAGCTGATACAAATTATATATAACAGTCCAATCTAGAAGTAATGAACTAGTTTTTAGCAGTACTCTAAGACAGGAGGATTTAGAGATATTGGGTGAATTCAAGAAAGCATCCCTACATATTTGATTTATAGGGAAATATCCTTGTCAAAAATTACTCCAAGATTTCTCACATTGTTACTGGATGCCAGGTAATACCATCTGATTAGCCACGATGTTTATAAGATTATTAGGACGAAAAACAAGAACTTCTGTTTTATCTGACTCTAGAAGCAGGAAATCAGAGGTCATACAGATCAGTCTTTGATGCAGGGGTGGGGAAATCCAGGTCTCAAGTGCTAGTATCCTACAGGTTTTAAATCTCACACTGAATCACATGCCTGAATCAAATGATTAGTTCATTACCAGGCCTCTGGAGAACTCTAAGACATGTTGTGGAGGTAATTCAGCAAGGACACATCTAAAACCTTCAGGAAACCAGTCCTTGAAGCCAGGAGTTCTCCCACCCCTGCTTAAATGGCTTTAAGCCTTCCTGAAATTTAATTTAATTTGTGCTTGTCCTCAGAGGTAGACAAAGCTGTGTATCATGGGTATTATGTGGGTGTTATTTGCATAATAATGGAAGTGTATGATATCAGAATCAGAATTACTTTATTTATCCCCAAGGGGCAATTGAGAATACGCCGTCTAGTAATACTCCCTAAGGGAATTAAAATATAATGCAAATAGAATTGGTCCCAACGTACAGTCCTGTGGAACTCCATAATTAAACTTTGTGTGTGAAGGTTTCCGATTTACGTGAACAAACTCGAGTCTATTTGATAGATATGATTCAAACCTTTACCACTGGGACCATTCACCCTTCACATCTTCTCGAGCTCTTCTCTGAGCCCTTGGTACTTCTCAAGCTTCTCATGTTCCTTCTTCCTGATGTTGCTGTCATTCGGTATTGTTAATGGATCCCTACGGCCATCTTCTTCTGTTCGTCTACCACCACTATGTCAGTTTGTTTAGCCATCATCATTTTGTCCATCTGTATCTGGAAGTCCCACAGGATCTTAGCTCAGTCATTCTCCACCACCCTTGGGGGCATCTCCTGTTTTGACTTCAGGACTTCGAAACCAAACTCGGCACAGATGTTTCTGTATACGATGCCGGCCATTTGGTTATGGCGTTCCATGTATGCCCTGCCTGCTAGCATTTTGCATCCTGCTGTTATGCCATGGAATGTCTCAGGAGGCATCTTTACACTGCCTACACCTGGGGTCTTGCCTGGTGTGATAGACCCCACCTCTATGGATCTTGTGCTCAGAGCTTGCTCCTGTGCTGCCATGATTAGTGCCTCTGTGTTGTTTTTTAGTCCAGCTTTGTCCAGCCACTGGTTGATTTCTGGATGCCACCTCTATCTGCCAGTGGCAGATACTGTGCAGGGGTCTGTCCTTCCATGATGGCTCCTTGTCATCCTCCTTTTTCTTGGGTTTCTGCTGCCTGAGGTATTCACTGAGCATGCAGTCGGTTGGGGCCATCTTCCTGATGTATTTGTGGATGTTCATTCTCTTACCAGTCCCCGGCCTCCTTCCTTCCACTTAGCATACAGCCTCAGGGTGCTGGACTTGGGGTGAAACCCTCCATGCATGGTCCTGGTCTTGATGTCAGTGACTTTAATCTCCTCCTTCGGCCAGCTTATTAGCCCAGAAGGGTATCCAATGATGGGTGGGGCATAGGTGTTGATAGCCCAGATCTTGTTCTTACCATTCAGCTGACTCCTCAGGAGATGCCTGATCCTCTGCAGATACTCAGTTGTTGCAGTTTGCCTAGTGGCCTCACGCTAACAACTGCTCCATTCCATAATTGATGTGTGTAGCCACTCTTGTTAATGATCTCACTGAGGGGTTTCAGGCATATGCAGAACATTGGTAGATCCCTCACTAGATGGTGACTTGTGCTATTGACTTGAAGTTGGCTTCTACTGTTGCACGCCACATCCCCGTTGAGTTCCTGATGAAGGCTCTTAGGATCCAGGTGTGGGGCATTGAGTCATAGGCCTGTGAATTGCAAGTGAATGTTATATTGAAGCACTTTCCTCCATATTTTAGCTGGTATACCCATCAAACCAACAGATGTACCAGCTGAAATCTGGAGGAAAACACATTAGGGATCCAGGGGTGGAGGACAGAAGAGGAGAAGGAAGGAGACGACGAGACAATGGAGGCTCAAAGTGAGGAGGAATAATGAGAAATGTGCGGTCGTTATCAACAAAAAATCTATGAGCTAACAGTGCTGGTACGGAGTCAGAGGGAATACCGGGAGTGCAGCTTGATGTGTTTCACCAAATCATGGATGCACCAGGACATTCCTAATGACAACGCATCTGTAGAAGGCTTCCACACTGTTCGGGCGGACAGGGACAGCATCACTTGCGGTAGGTGTTCGTTAACAACAGGTGGTGTAATCCTGCCCATATAACAATCAAAGAAAGGATTTGCTGCCCGGACATTGAACTGTGTGCTGTTGGACTCAGGCTGTGTTATTTGTCCAGGGAATTTACACATGATGGCTGTTTATGGTCCTCCCTCTGCTTACCCCACTGCTGCATGTGACACTATCCACTCTGCCATAGCCCGGTTACAGACTCGGCACCTAAGTGCCTTCATTGTGATCTCGGGTGACTTCAACCATGTCACCTTGGACATTATACTACCAACATTCAAACAATATGTGGCCTGTCCCACCAGGGGAGAGATAATCTTAGACCTACTGTATGCTAATGTGAAGGATGCATACAGCTCCTCCTCCCTCCCCCCACTTGGAAGGTCAGATCACAATCTGATTTACCTCACCCCCCCCACTATGTGCCGATTGTCAGGAGGGAACCTGTGACCACGAGGAGCATTAGGAGGTGGTCAGAGGAGGCCTTAGTCACCTCAAAACAGCCCTGTAGTTCTGCTGACTGCGAGACACTCTGTGAGCCTCACGCTGAGGACATCAATGGGCTTACTGAGTGTATCACAGACTACATTACTTTCTGCACTGACTCCATTGTTCCAGCTCAGACTGCTCATTGTTACCCAAATAACAAGCCATGGGTGACCAAGGACAACAAAGCCCTCCTCAGCGACAAGAAGAGGGCTTTTAGAGGGGGCAATAAAGAGGAGGTGAGAAGGGTCCAGGTGTTACTGAAGGACAAGGTCAGGGAGGCTAAGGACAATTACAGGAGGAAGATGGAGTGGAAACTACAGCTGAATAGCATGAGAGAGGTGTGGAATGGCATGAAGACCATCACGGGATTCAGGCCAACCAACAGCAGGGGAGCTGGGGGAGGTGAGGGCAGAGCTAATGAGTTGAATATGTTTTTCATAGATTTGATACTCCAGTAAATGCTCACACCTCCACACCCTCACCTGTAGTCAGCCCGGAATCCAGAGCCAGGATCCCCTTCAATTTGCTTAACAGTCCCATCTTGGAGCTTAGGACCCATCATCTACCTGCTCAATCATGTCTACACCCATCTGAACCAACCGGCGAGCACTGTGAGGGTCATGCTTTTTGACTTTTCCAGTGCTTTCAACACCATCAGGCCAAACCTCCTGGGTGATAAGCTAACAGCGATGCAGGTGGATGCTTCTCTGGTGTCCTGGAATGTAGATTACCTGACAGGAGGACCACAATATGTTTGTGTGTCTGACAAGGTAATCAGCGACACAGGGGCACCACAAGGGACCGTCCTCTCCCCTTTCCTCTTCACCCTCTACACCACAGACTTCAGCCACTGCACAGAGACCTCCATCTTCAGACGTTTTCTGATGACGCTGCAGTGGTTGGATGCATCAGCAGGGATGATGAGACAGAGTACCGGGCTGTGGTCGACTCCTTTGCCACGTGGTGTGAGCAGAATCATCCGCAGCTCAACATAATATATCACCCTATTAGAGCACTTCGCTCTCACACTGCAGGCTTACTTGTTGTTCCTAGATTATTTAAAAGTAGAATGGGAGGCAGAGCCTTCAGTTTTCAGGCCCCTCTTCTGTGGAACCAGCTTCAGTTTGGATTCAGGAGACAGACACTATCTCTACTTTTAAGATTAGGCTTCAAACTTTCCTTTTTGCTAAAGCATATAGTTAGGGCTGGACCAGGTGACCCTGAATCCTCCCAACGTTATGCTGCAATAGGTGTAGCCTGCTGGGGGAATCCCATGATGCACTAGCTGTTTCTTCTTCACTCACTATGTGTTAATAGACCTCTCTGCACTGAATCATACCTGTTATTAATCTCTGCCTCTCTTCGACAGCATGTCTTTTATTCTATTTTCCTTCGCTCACTTCAACCGGTCGCAGCAGATGGCCCCGCCCCTCCCTGAGCCTGGTTCTGCTGGAGGTTTCTTCCTGTTTAAAGGGAGTTTTTCCTTCCCATTGTTGCCAAAGTGCTTGCTCATAGGAGGTCATATGATTGTTGGCTCTGCATATATTATTGTAGGGTCTACCTTAAAATATAAAGCGCCTCGAGGTGACTGCTGTTGTAGTTTGGTGCTGTATAAATAAAATTGAATTGAACTGAATTGAATTAAAGCAGGGTCGGAGCACACAGCAAGGCAGTCAACCTCATTGGTGCCATCTTGATAATTGAGGAAGATTTCATGGGGAGTTATAGAGGAGTGGTGGGAACTGGTATAGCTTTGAAGTCACAGGGCTTTTTACTGTCATTGGCTTGAACATGAACTCCTCTTCATACTAAAGTATTCTAGTGTTAGATGTGAAGCCATCTGTCCAGCAGCTAAAGCTTGGCAAAATAATATGGTGTAATGCCATGTTTTGTTTATCTGAACCTGGCAAGTAGCACATGGCTTTTGTTATGTCTGGATACATAAATCCTTAGAGCACTGACTCAGTGACAGGAGAAAATGATAAAGCATGCGACAGTGTGATCTGTGCCATTTACCACAATTTATTATAGTTTAATGTCACCACAATACCCACAATAACCCATGCAATATCTAAACTGCACTGTGAAGTTTCACACCGTATTTAACAGAAGGAAAAACTCTGGTGAGAATGATCATATTAATAATGGCTAGGTGATTCCACTGAAGTGAGCCAGAGATCTTGTCCTGTGTATGCCTTTGGAATCTGTAATCCTTTACTACTACACTCATCCGATTTTAATGACTCAGAGTATTACAGTATGAAAAACTGCAGGAAATACAAAGTGTTAGCTGATCATGCCCCATGTGAACAGCTTTGTGGGTCCTGGTGATTCTCATAGTCTCTGAAGGTCTGCTGGAGGAAGGAACATTTTTACAAAGATATACTATTATTTGATTTTCTGATGAATGCAGTTATTGTTGTCTAACACATCTATCTAAAATCCTCCATAGGTCTTCAACAGGGTTGAGATCTAGTGAAAAGTGAAAAAAGTAGACCTAAATTATGCAAGTAAAATGTGAGGCTTGGACTTAAAAGGGCATGTTTTGAGTTTACAAGGCATGCCACTCCACCAGTAGCACTTACCTGCAGGAGTCCAATCTTTCAGATTTCAACTTTAATTTGTACCATGCTGTATGAGGCATTACTGTGAGCTGGTTGGGTATCATAAAACTGTTCACCATGACCTGTTCTGATGGTGTTGCACTGTGCAGTAATTCACTGGCTCATCTAGTTAGTGCTGCTTCACAATGTGTGGGCGAGGTACGCCAGTGAATCCCCATTACATGCTTTTTATTGAGTGACTGTTCAAGATATATAAAATGTACTGTTTTCATTTTTGCTTCTATTATAATCACAAGTCATTGCTTGCTTTGCTTTCAAGTCTTTTAAAAGACTGTTGCTTCAGCACAATGATTCTATATCAATAACACCAATAATGGACACGATGCCTTCATGGTTTTCTTTCCAGACACTTTCATTAGTGTTTTCTTGCCGTGAGATATTATAGGCTGATGCAGCTGAAAAGCACTAATTTTCACACCTTCTCCCAGGGGTGGTGCTGCCCTGCCATCATACTCTGACTTCATGTTGTGGCTTCTCTTAGGCTACGTTCACACTGCAGGTCTTGATGCTCAATTCCGATTTTTTTATCAAATCCGATTTTTTCTGTGTGGTTGTTCACACTACAAATAAAATGTGACAGCAAACACGCTCTAGTGTGAACGTTCACGGCCCTCAAAGCGGCCCGCATGCGCAAAAGAAGACGTCACACACAACGCGCTCTGTTTACGGAAGTAAAAATGGCGAACACAGCCCGGTTACAATACGACACTAAAAGTCTAGCTTGAGTAGAATTGTCTCCCCGTGTGCTAATCAAGTCCAAAACTTCCGTCTCCAGTTTCCGCCGCCTTGCTTTCTCGTTTGTCTTCTCCAGCGCTGATAATCGGCGTCTGTCTCGTGTCAGTGACATAAAAGACGGATTTAATGCGACACGACCGTTCAAACAGCAGTCGC
>VUQR01007776.1:0-12077 GCA_015108515.1 Hemichromis elongatus | reverse complement strand
GTGAGCATCAACAAATCTTTTTCTTAAGTCTAAACTGATTTCTTTTGTTTTTGGCAAGGTGCTTTCTCAAATGACAGCAAAAATCTTTGAAGAAGTTTTCACACTGTGTATCAATTGGAAGATAACCTTCAGTTTTAACTTGACTTTACAAGCGTTGAGTATTAAAGGTAAAGCAGCAGTTTTTACTATGGTTTTTCAGTCAGGGGGGCTAATAATACTGGACCCCTTTTTTTCTGAAATAATTCTCTTACTGTGTGCAAATAAGGCAAAAAAGCACTTAATTTTATCCTTATGTCTGATTTAGCTTTCACATTACAACCTTCACAAACTTCTAGAAGCTTCACCTTATGTATGATGCTTGTATATTGGCACTTTGACACTGAACACAGTGCAGCATTGAGTGAGCTAATGAGAGTTTTATAAAGCTATGTTGGTGTGTCTGATTACTTGATTGTTTTTTCCACCATTCAGTGACAAGCTAAAACATCTACTACTCTAAGATGACACTAACTCTTATTTCTCTTACAGGAAGGTCCATCCTCATAAGACTCCTTGAAGCTATTCTGAATCTTCGTATTTTGAAAAAGTAAGTGGCGCAGGCATGCTCCCACGGGTCAAACATTGTTATAGCCTGGTCTATGAACGACTCATGATTTTTGCATATTCTTCTCCAGGAAAGTGAACTCTTTCCTAACAAAGGTGATCCCAACAAAGGCGCAGATGGCTGCGTACATGAACAGTCTGCTTAGCACACTGGGGCCAGAGTCACCCTCACACACATCTCATTCTCCCCGTACCGATGAGGAGAAGGACAAGACCAGGGATCGAGCGCATAACCTCATCAATGCCAAATGTAAGCGACACCGCTCTGCAGTGCAGCAGTTGATTTGACACATCTAAAGTTGTTTTTGTCTTTGTCATAGATTCAAAGGCTTTCTTACTGAAGAAGACGGACATGGAGTCTCTTTTCAATTTTTTCCAGGACAGAGAGGCAAACAAAGCCCTGGTGCATGTGAGTATAATAACTTGCTTTTTCAGCACACCATTTGTTGTATTGAATTCTCACTTTTCACTGTATATTGCACATAAACATTTGATCTTTCTCCCGTCTCCACTCACGTAACAGATGCTCCTGTCATTTCTGTTGAGAGAATTTCTCCCCAGTGAGTTTTCACTGAATGTGAGGGCCGCTGCCCCACCAACTGATCAGTGATCAGTGAAGACGTGTGCAACCACATGTTTGGCAGCCTTTCTTATGTATTTTATTTTTACTGTTCCTGAGTTCCTGTTCCTGTAGTATGTTTGACTTGAAATGTTTTATGTGTTTTCTATGTTCTATTGTTAATAAAATATGGGTTGATGGGCTTTGAAGATCCTTGTATTGTACATAGTGTCACGAAACCTTTGGAACCGGGACTGACATGCGCACTTTTTACATTAAAGTCAAGAAGACACAGGGTTACTCAACCACAGCACTTTTTTGTGTGCTATTTCTTCCAACTGTTATCATTTTTGTGCCAAGGGGGAAGTAGCATGGAAATAAATAGTGGACGCATTGCTACTGTTGGTCGTAGCCCTGAGGTATTATCATCATACAGTTTACATTCATCAAACCTGATAGCCCGCCCATGTTTATTAGATCCATGTCATGCAGTGTGGATTGGTTGCTGAAATCTCACAGCTTGTAGGAGCCTTAAAGCTTGAAAAATATGTTTCATGGTGATATGTTGAGGCAAAAGTTTAACTTTTTAGCTCTGCAACACCAAAAATCTATGCCATCTGTGAAGCATGATTGGTTTGAGTGGCATCAGGTCTTTTTTTTTAAGTCTCTATTTAACATGAATGTCAGGCACAACAGTGTAACAAGTTTCCAAGTTTGTGTATACGAAGATTGCTGGGTTGGTTCTAATTCAAAGGGTGTGACCACAGGGAGAAGGATTGCTTTCAAAGACGCCAGTGATACCTTTATTTGTTGGACTGACAAACATGACAAAGAAAAATCATTATTGTCCATGTGAAGTCACCATTTCAGATCTTACTCTTGAAGTGTCTGAACCTGACACAACCCTGAGAGTTTAGAGGTATTTGTTTTTTAAAAACACTGTTTAATATCTTTTGAATGTCTTTCCAGAATGGCTTAAGCTTTCGGCAGTCTCAAAATATATGGCATTGGTTTTCCTTCGCTTGAACATTTAGCATTTGGGTTCTTATATTTGTTTTGATGTTGGGTTTTGACATATCTCATTATGTTATTCCAACAATACTCTCTGCAAGTCAGAGAGTTAGCTAAAGACCACTGGAACTGGTCTTCGATTTTGGTTGGTTAGTCACAGCTGGGTCAGCTCATGCATTTTTAGCATCTCAGATAAAGCCCCCCCTCTCTCTTGCTTCTCCTTTTTTTCCAGGATTCTAGCTTCTGACTCATCCAGGGTTGTGTTGGTTTTTGTTATTTCTCCTCTTAAATCTCGGAGTTGTACATCTTGTCTAGGGTTGAGTATTTCTGTGAGAATCAGGGTTAAATTCGCCGGATCCTCCACTCCACCAATCAAAGCCGGGTTAGCTGTCTGACAGCTATCATTAGTTTCTCTACATGGCTGGGTGTTTTTGATTTTTCAACGGCTAGAGTACATTGCTTACTTTCAATCATCTTCACCTCTTTCTCAAAATTAGAGGAACTATGATTTTTACTTCTATATGTATTATCTTCAGGGTAGCTCATGTTGGCTTTCGTCAGGAGGCTGTTTACTATGCTGCCATTTCTCACAAACCAGAACCGCAAATCCCATCATCATGTCTTGCAATTATTGAAGAAACTAAATTTAAAAATATGTTTAGAAATTTTACAGGAGAATGTCAGTGCAATGGCTTGAAACTTTGAAAGGGTTTGCTGATGCAATAGTGACCCAATGTACGCAAGTAAATCAACAATTGAATCGTTAAAATGTGAATAATATTCAAAAGGGCCGAGGCAGAGCCCTGACTCTTTGACCCGCAGTGAGCTTTAAAATCATTTGACGAGAAATTTGATGAACTGAAACAGCTTTGTTATGGTTACTCCTCATCACTAAGGCTCATAAGTATCACCATCCAGAAATATATTGATATTTATATAATAATTGGCCAATACGTCCATATTTTGTACTCACTGCAAATTGCTACCAGCACCTGCCTTAAAAATCCAGCATTGGTCAGGCTCTAGTTAGTACTAAACCTTGGCAAGCACAAGTCATTAATAAAAGCTGTAGTCTGGTGTGCATGAGTTCCCGCAGGCCTACAGAGGGAATAGCTGTTGAGAATAATAAACCAACCGCATAAAGGTGCTCTGATAGAAATAAAATGGGAAAAGCCTTCAGTGAGGCACAGTTTTTATGTTAACACACATTTATACTTAAATCTATGTCGCTGTGCTCCTTTTGATGAAATAAAAAAAGATATATTCTTTATTTGAAACACAATCTGTGTAGCTGGGAAATTATTCTTTTTTTGCCCCCCACTACTTTTAGTTTTAATTTTGCGGAGATGTGAAGTCGGGAAGGCAGATAATGTGTAACAAAGGTTATTGAACCGCTCTTGATTAGGTATTGTTCCAGGTACAAAACCAGATCCTACTGAGAAATTAATTACTGTTCAGCTTTTATTTCATCAAAGTGCAACAACTAAAAGATTTAAAAGATATCAAGAGAAGAAGAAAAAGACATAATTTCCTCCAGGCTGATACAGTGTATGTGTCGTTTTGAGCATTGAGCATTCACTTTCAAACTAAACACATTGCTTCGAGACCATTTTGTCCATTTTTCAAGACTGTCATTTTATAGAAAATCAATACCCGTAACCTTCACTTGTAAATAAATAACAGATTTAGAGGCCTCATTGATGTTGACTACAGTTTGGCTTGCCTCCTAATTAAGACTAAAGAGAACCTAATAGCCTAAACAACAAACAGCGGTGGGCTTCGTCGGTGCAATTAAGCCCACATTTTTAATATCAAATTGATTAATTTCCTTAATCAAAGTCAGCTTTACCCTTGAAATGGAGTCACTTCTAATTACGCTGAAACACAGAACAGAAGCTGCTGATACTGCTCTGTGACAGCCTGTAGAAAATTTGCAAGCATAATAATGGGCAGGTGATATAATATAGGAGTCTGGTTTCAGATGATCTTTTGACAACAGTCTGTGTAGACCTGCATATTATCATGACAGGTGGAATTTTTCTCGAGTTTTCTCTCCAGTGTGCTCAGTTTTACTGACATGTTTACTTCTGTCATCACTGATAGTTTATTCGACAGGCGGCAGGGGAGATGGAAAAGTTCCAGATTTTCTTGGAAGTATTATTTTTAGAGTCCTGATTTTGGTCATTTCTGCTGCTTTATTAAGCACCACTGTACGAGTCGATGATTAGAGACCTGTTTTCACGTCCACGGGGAATACCTTTGCAACTGAGCTATGAATTTGACTCGAAGTGGCAATTTGGACTATTGTCCCAGATTTGCTTTGGTTTGCGCTCTATTATAGCTCACCTCACCTTCTTCTATTAGGCGGTGATTTAAATGCTGGGTTTGTGGCCCGTCATTTATCAAGCATGTTTTAACAAAGTGCTTTCACGCAGTAACTCTACACGGCCCAAACAAATTGCTCTTTCTGTCTACTCCTTGTTATCAACGAAGCTGTTGCCAGTAATTGCCGTAGGAATGTAATATTCCGCCTAAAGAGCAGCTCAAAATTGTGTCTTTTCCTTTCAGATTACTTTGGCTTTGATTTGATTATTCACAGCAAAAGCATTTAGCTAGCTCTGATTGAGGCTTTTCATACAGCCTTGAACCATGTTTTCCTGCTTCTGCGCTGTTAATGCAGCTTCATTCCTTGACTCTAATGTAAATTGTGCTGCATGAAACGCACAGTCAGTGCAGTTGTGTTGCCTTATGTAGGTCAATTCTTCTCCGGCGTTCACTGCTTGGCCTTGTGATGAGTGATTTCATTTTGCGAGGGAACTGCAGTTTTATTATTCATACTCCAACAGAGATTGGAGTTGCGGTGCATTAAAGCATGACGTTGTCATTTCCCCACTCGCAGAGGCGTTATTCCCTTTGCTCTAAATTGGAATTAAACCCAACATGTGATGCTGGCCCTAACTGTTTAGGAACAGCAACCCTCGCCTCACTGTTAAGCCTCACTCTCTGTGGACGGTGCAGTGTGTCATTTTATTGGTCAGTTATTGGTTTTTTTTCCCCTCTGTCAATTTTTTTGTTTTAGTTATTTAGCTTAGCATGCCAGTTAAGCATTCATGAGTTTTTCATGAGTCATTGTTTGATAACAGAAGTGGCTTTTCTCACTTCAGATTTAATGCATACTGCTTCTCTGCATTTTTAACTGCCTCCAAAATTGATCTGACTGCCAACAATTTTCTACAATGAAGTAGCTGAGCACATTAGGTGAGTACTGTGAAATTGACCTCAGAAAAGTAGCAGTGTATGTGAGTCACATTGTAAAGACAGCTATTCAGGGAATCCAGACTAAATGGATTCTATTTGGGACTCTTTCTGCAGCATGCATATAACCTTAATGCCCTTACAAATATTGCCTCACAGTGGCTGCACTTTAACGGCTGCTGGATAATCAGCAATCCACATAGAATCGCAACTTTTCTTGGGTGTAGCTTCCCACTGTTTGTTGCTCTGAAGCAGCGTGAGGTCCCATATATCTTTCTGGTACTGTCTCTTCTGTTGATCTAATTGGATACCCTCTGTTGCCTACAATGAATCATTGCTGGACCCCTTCCCTCCCCTCAAGTACTTATTTTTATTGAATGCAGGGTTCCCCTGAATCACAAGTCTCAACTTTAAAACTTGTATTTGTCCCTTGGCTCCAGTCAATGATCTTTTTTTTTTTCTTCCTCCCCCTTTGTTTTTTTTTTCTTCCTACAGCTGTGTCAGTATCACTTTTATTCCAGCAGGGGATTATAGGACTCTTTTTATGTCTTTTGCTTCCCCAGAGAAAGGCCAGGAGTTCAGGCCATTCTTCCCACTCTGCTAATTGACTCCTAATTTGTCAAATGCATTTTAAGGTGGAATGAAGAGAGCCGACCCCTCTTTGAGTTCATACGAGGCGGTGACACATCCGCATCTTCTCCGTGTATTTTTATGAATACACACCCCTCTTCTATCCTTGACCTCTACAGATGCAGGGGAAGCTTTGACAGAGCACAGACAGTCTCAGCACATCTCAAACAGAACTGAGGCGATGGAGGCGTTTTTGGCATGCACTCCATGATTTTTTTTTTTCTGAGAGAAGTTTAAATCCTGCTAGTTCTTAGGCTCTCCAACGTGGCAGGCATCTCACTCAGCTGCTGATCCACACTGCAAACACCTCCAGGAAAGTGGCTCTAACTGAGCCGATCGAAGGCAAAGATTTTTTTAATTACTCGCCCGCTGCAGAATGGAAAGGCTCGGGTTTTGCCTGTGGGTATTCGTATCGACTTGGGTGTATGATGTTTTAATGAGCCTGGCGTGTGAATGATTTGTTGCTGTTGTATATGCTCGAAAACCTAATTTGTTTGTTTTTCTTGTGCATTTTTCAGTGGATGGATTCTCAGTTGACTTGGAGGCAGATTTAAGACTTTCCAGACAGACCAGGATGTCAAAGATCTCCAAAGCAGCCAAGGCCGTGAAGAAATTAGATGCAGGCAATGTAATCCGGGCTATAGTGAGGTCAGGACAGGCTGCCCCTGGACCTCCGCTAGGCCCCATTCTGGGACAGGTAAAATTACTCCTGATTTCACTTCTTGTTCCATCTGTTCGCTCTGAGTAATCACAAGTATTAACTTAATTGAAGGAGCAGCGCTTCATTTTATCAACCGACCTTCTGAACACAGCACTTATTAACCACAAAGCAACCTGATCCTTTCCTATTTTCACTTTGCCAATCACATAGTTGCCTCTCTCCCCTCAGTCACCTCATCGTACATCCCCACCTCCACCTCCTTCTCCTCCCTATTCATATTCCCATTCTTATTCTAGTCGCACAGCTCTATTGTGCAGGTGGATGCCACACACTGCCTCAGTCTGCAACTATTTTCTCACAGTTTCCAGGCCAAACACACCAACACCTCCACCCACAGCAGCAGCTGTCCATATACATTAGCCTCACTCTTTACAAGCCAGCTGATGAAAACGGATTGAACCTGCAAAGGTTTTGTCTTAAATTCTTGTGTACTTCTTTCTGCTTCAATTGCTCCGCAGAGACAGCTGAGGTAGTCTTGTTTTTTATTGCTCAGGGATGCAACACTACAACTTTTTCCCCACTGATGCCCATTCCGACTAGAAAAATTTATGAATTGGCCGGTACAATAATAAAATAAGTCAGCAGTCCTCGAGCAATGAGCAATGATCAAAGTGAAGAGAGTAGATAAGAATAGCGGAGGCAGAATTTACTTGGCCAGTCACTGCTGATGCTGTGTTCATTAACCTCCTCTTTGTTTCTGATCATAGAATTGCATCTACGTTAAATTTTTCTTATAAAGTTTAGATTTTATTTTATGCCATAAAAGGTTCTATCTGCTGCAGCTTTAATAGCGATTGAGGAATTAAAGTTTAATTGTCCTTTGAGAGAAAGAAAGAAAGCAACCCAAAAGCTAATTCTCTACATATAAATGGTTCAGTTAGCCTCTTTAATGGACAGTACTCATCAGCCGTGGATGCTCTTGCACACTTGGAAACCAGATCAATTCTCATAGCTAATCCATCTCTGTGACATAATGACGACACTCAGACAAGAGAATGGAAAAATGTACATAATTGCCAGAAAAGCGAGCGCCACATGATTTATAATATCATGGAATGTGGCTTCATAAGTGAAATCAATTGAAAATAATGTATTTCTCTTAGATGACATCATCAATAGCTGCACCATTACTGTAGCTCCTCTGTGTTCTACTGTCACCAGTTGAACAACATTAACCCCAATACAAAACCCGGTGGCTTTGCACTGCTTCTAATAGCTTAAATACAGGTAATTAATTTACTTACCAGGGTTGGTAAAGAATAGCTTAATTTAACCTGGTCTCTAAGACAGACCAGGACTTACATTTGGGGCTTAAACACCATAGATTTTAGATCCTTTTAAACACTTTTCTCTATGACAAATATTTTCTCCTATTTAATAATAAACATGCTAACTTGATCTTCAGGTTTAGAAAACGATAATTACAACACACCAACAAAAATGTCCTGTCTTCCTCCCCTCACTCCAACCAGTCGTGACAGGTGGCTGCCTCTCCCTGAGCCTGGATCTGCTGGAGGTTTCTTCCTGTCAAAAGGGAGTTTTTCCCTCCCACTGTCACCAAAGCACGTGTTCATAGAAGATCATATGGTTGTTGGGGGTTTTCTATGTAATACTGTAGGGTTTTTACCGTACAATATAAGGAACCCTAAGGCAATGGCGGTTGTGATTTGGTGCTATATGAATGAAACTGAATTGAATTTCATTTAAAAAAAAAAGTTTTTACACTAAAAGCAGAAACGTTTGGCATTTTAGCATTGTGATCTCACACTGTTTGATTAAAATATACCATACTATTACACAGCTGAACACAGCTTGAATGCTAGATTTTTTAGATTGCTGCAGTAGTGTTTTGATCACTGAAAAAAAACAATTGTGAGTGTTTTTCATTTAGATTTATGTATGCTCACTGGTCAGTTTATCAGGTGATATTTTGGTCCATATTGACACGGTAAAGCACACAGTTCCTGCATTTGTTGTCTAGATGTGAATCTCCCGTTCACACCCCAAAGGAGCTCGACTTGATTGAGATCTGATTTTGATATGGTCTGAGCTTTCTGACACAGTGCGTTATCGTGTTGGAAGCAGCCATCAGAAGACGTGTACAGCCTGGATATAAAGGGATGAGGATATAAAGGGATAAGGTCAGGAACAATACTGTACATTTGAACGATGCTCAGCTGGTATTAAATCACTACTAGCCTGAAACATTGATGCAATCCAGGATGGATCCTTGCTTTCATGCTGTTTATGTCAAATTCTGACAGAGAAATTGTAACTCATCAGACCAGGCAATGATTTTCAAGCCTTCTGTTGTCTAGTATTGGTGAACCCATATGAAGTCTAGCCTCAGTTTTCTGTTCTTAGTTACAGGGTTGGCAACCTCTGCGGTCTTCTGCTGCTGTAGCTCATCTGCATGTGTTGTGCATTCAGAGATGTTGTAACAAGGGGTAATGTGAGTCACTGTTTCCTTTCTGTTCATCTTGACACAGTCTGGCCATTCTCCTCTGGCCTTAACAATGCGTTTTCATTCGCAATTGCTGTTCACTGGATATTTTCTCTTTATCAGACCATTCTCTGTAAGCGTTAGGGATGTTTTGGTTTTTTTTAGGAAAATTGCAGTTGATCAGCAGTTTCTGAAATACTCGCGTCAACCTGTCTGGCACCAAAAACCACGCCATGTACAAATTCACTTTGATTTCAGCAGGTTGTCTACATGTTTACCTTTTTCTCTTACATATGACACTGAATGAATAAAGTCGCAGCTTAATGGTGATTAGAATGTGCTCTGTGCTTTTCCGAGTGTAGCTCTAGTAAGCTGTGTAGGCAGAGATCACTGTCACTAACCTTTGACACAAACCCCAGTCATTTTGTTCTGGAAGCAGGCCTGAAATATTACATAAGAACTACCCATTTCAGAAAAGAGAAATAAACCTTACCCATAGTAGATGCCCTGAAGGAAAAAAGTGAAATGTGATAACTTGCTGTCATTTAATTAGGTATTTATACTCCAGGCTAATAAGAAATTTCCCTTTAAACATATTATCTGTATTGTTTCTATGCAGATGACATAGTTTTTCCTCCCCTAGAGTCTACTGAGTTTTTCAGTTACTCGATTTTGGAATTCAAAAGAGAGGACTGTCTTAAACCCACAATAACAGCTCACATGATTTAGTGGAATAACACTTCTTTCCAGCTTCAGGGCTTCTCTGCTCTACAGAGAAACTTTGCATTGTTAAAGTCATTCCTTCTGGCCTTGATTTAGTTTCGCTGCCCTTATAGTGGTGTTTACAGTCCCATAATTGATTTAAAAAACAGTTCTGCGCACTGCCTCCTCAGCACCAAACAGAAACAGTTGGCACAGTTAGCTCGTGAACTTTTTAAAGCATGTACAACTGAATGGCCAGAAGGAATATTGGATTTTTAAAAACTCCAACTCCAAATGAATGCTATTTATAGCCCTATCTGTGTGTTGTGTAAATAAGCAACTGTTTGCTTAACGTTTTAGATATATGAAGTTGAGAGCTGATAATTGTCACGTTAAGATGTTAATGCAGATTTAAGAAAATATGCTTTATTTTTTGAAGTACAGCAATGAGGACTCCATCTGTAAAAAAACAAACAAACAATCGTATTCTTTCTGTCCAAAAATAAAGTGGGCAGTGGATCTATGTTTTCATCTGAGAGCACTTTGAGCTGCTCCCTCATTGTGCAAGTGGTTGGCACAGTGGCTGGATCCATATATTTGACTTGACACAGATTTTGCACCAGATGCCTTTCCTGACACAACCCTTCCATTTCTGTGCGTTGGGGACTGGCACAAGTCACAAACATTGATCTGGCACAAGGAGTGCTCGGGCTTCTGACCCCCTGAGGAAGGGTTTATGTCTCCTTGAACCGGAGTGCTTTTGCATGTAAGGCACATATGTTAACCACTACACCCTGGAGCCACAGGATCTTTGCTTTCATCTACCATCTTTTATCGTCTGCTCGGAAATATAGAAGCCAATATTTAACTGCTACCATGTGTAGAGACTGTGAAAATCCAGTTTTATCCTCTCTTTGCTGTTTACCAGTTAGCTGTATAATTGATTTTAAGATTTTTACCGATCATATTTAAGGCTTCCTTCCCCTGCAGCTACACTGGAGACCCCGAGTTCCCCTGAGCCAATGCTGAGAATTAAGAAACTCGCTCTGGCTGTCACTCAACTCTAAAGGTCATTGAGATTTTACATCTGGCGCATTTGGAGCAATTTGGGAGCTTCAAAGGTTAATTGAAAACGAACTTTTACAGATTCCTGCCTAATTTTCTATAACATGAGACATTATGAATTTGAAACATTTGATTTGAAACCCCTTTTGTTTTTTAATAGAAAGATCAGTGTTTGTGACTGACAGTTGACATATTTTTAGTGGCAGCAAACCATTAGACATTCATAAAGACTCACACAATAGCAGTCGTGTATTTATGAGCAATCCTCCTCATCCCTAACATCTTCATGTCAGAGTAACGTGAATGTTGATGTATCTGCTTCAGTGGGAAAATGGCATTTTATATTTTTATATATATATATACATATATATATATATATATGTATATATATATATTTAAAGTTTTCTTCTCCCTGAAAGCACCGTTTCCTTTCCCAAAGATGTTATGGTTCAAATCTGATACCTTTAAAGATATTTGGATTTTTGACACCTCACTCTGACGCTGAAACTAAGAATAGTGGTTTCTTTACCAGCCTCACACCAACTATGCAGTTTCGTCTTCTCTGCCTGTCTTTGTTTGCATGGCCTGTTTCACCTTTGAACACTTGTTCCTCGCTGTGTCTTGTCAGAATATTCTGTTTGAGCACGAACTGTGTTAAATAATGCATACGAGACTCCACTGAGTCTATTTTATGTGATTAGTTTGAGATTTTCTTACTTTCCTACACCACACTTGGTTTTTATTTTTAAAGCCTTCTTTTTAACATCCACATTTAAAGGTTTTGTTTTCATGGTTGCCGTATAAACACTCAGTAGCTGCAACATGAAGACAAATGTAGTTCTATTTAGGAATCAAGGTTATATATCTGTATATTATATACTGAATCAATACCTTAATCTTATACAACTTACAGAGTGACAGAACGACTTTTATATCAGCATGAAACTCACCATATCCTGTTTATAACTCAACTCGACATTTTTTTAAATTAATTTATTAATTTACTTTAAGGCTGCAAAGTAGTGTAACTTGGTAACAAAATGGATGTAGCTTTTGTTGTGCAGTTTCTGGGAATAGTACTTTGGTGC
>VUQR01007772.1:42612-60966 GCA_015108515.1 Hemichromis elongatus | reverse complement strand
TCTCTTCTTTGTTTTTTTTTTTTTTTTTTTCCATTTTTTTTTTTTTTTTTATAATTTTTTTTTTTTTTTTTTTTTTTTTTTTTACATTTTAATTGATGCAAAGTGCTGGTACATTGTTGTATCCTGAATATTATGCAACTGTCTGCCACCAGATGGAGCATGGTTGCTGAGAAATGCAATAAATCTGCTAATCAGACTTAATCTTTTTGTTAAGACTATTATTGTTAGTTCTTTTAAAGGCAAAAGAAGGTTGGATGGGCTCTCTCTTAGTGATAGGGTGATTTTAGTTATTTAGGAGGGGCACATTAAAAGTAGCCAGTTATGGTGGTCACCTCCTGGGTAAGGTGTTCCAGCCGGGTGTGTCCTACCAGGAGGAGGCCCCGGGGCAGCAGCGGGACACACTGGAGAGATTGCATCTCTCGACTGGCCTGGGAACACTTCGATGTTTTCCTGGACAATATGGAGGTGGTTCTTTGGTAATAGCGAGGTCTAGGCTTCCCTCCCTGATCAATCCCAGAACCTGACTTCAGATAAGTGGAAGGAAATAGCTGGATGATTACATACATCATTCATAATGCACAGCACAGTGCGGCACACTTTTCAGTTGCAATTTCTTAGTTTTCCAGATGTTAACTTGTCCAGTTAATTCATTAATGAATTAACGTTTTTAGATGCCTTTGTTTAGGGAGATTCTGACATCGTCAATTAAACATTTCTCAAATTGACTTGTTATTCACGCGATTCTTAGTCATAGATTCTTCGCTTAGTCTAATTTTTTTTTTCCTAATGCAGTCAACCAAGAAATTAGTCTCCAGGAACATTCTTAGTTCAAACCTGTGTATAAAGGTGTTTTTCATATGTGTGCTTTTCTTCATTCACAGTGCTACTTTGTTCACAACCATGTGAATGGCAGTAGTCCTCGGTACCCACTGTGTGCGATGCAGCTCTACTCACACATGTCTGCCGTCACCGATACTGCCACCTGCATGAGGAGAAATGGCATCAACTTCAGCTTAAACCCAGGTATTTATCAAGTGTAATTGCCTAAACATTGCTTAACTTACTGTTTTTGCAAAAAGTGGGAAATATTTTCTTAACAATTCTGCAAAAATATTTAAATAAGTGAGTTTTGATTATTAATCAGTGCTAATCACTTTTTTGTTTGGTCCATGTTCTTTTTCACCCTGAAGAAATAGTATGTGACCCACTTGGAGACTTTAATGTTTTGGCCTCGACCAGGCCTCTGAACTACACAGATAAGGGCCACAAGACGGGGGAGAGCATGGTCATTGCAGCAGCGAGGGTGAGTTCAAACAACAGTGGTTTAAAAAAACCAAAACCTGTAACAGTCTTTCGCCAGTGTTGAGAATGATGTGAGTTTGTGAGAATTCAGTACTACCTTCAAATAGACTTGTTGTCGGCTAAGGTGTACTCATTTTATTCATCTTGCTTTTATTTTGAAAGTTGGTCATTGCTAACTACCCAGATCTGGACTTTTATGCCAGCAATCTCTCAGTGCAGTTTTTGTATACGTGACATAGAATGAAGATGAAGAGTGGCCAAAATATCAAAGTGACTGCTAACTATTGAGTAATGGATGTAGTATAAATGATATTAGTGGCTAATCTGCAGTATACAATGGTCAGAGTTTGTGTTTACATTTTGATTAATAAACATGTTCATGGCTAGTTAAATTGAACTACTTATGTAGATAAATTCTCTGCTTATTTTCATGCCGTCTCCTGTCCTCTCTGCAGCTGGACAGCCGGTCTTTTTTCTTTGACATTGCTCCAGGCGCAGAGAGTGCAGCCTCGGGGTTTGTCACTTTGCTGGCGGCTGCACACGCTCTGCGCAACGCCACCCAGGAGGCCCAACCGAACCGCACCATCCTCTACGCCTTCTTCCAGGGGGTCAGTTCTTTTCTTTTTTTCTGTAGTCTGTACAATGCTCAGCTAACATTGTAAAATTGTTTTAGTTTTTACTGTCCTGCCATTCATCCCGTTGTCTGTTGACCACAGGAAACCTTTGACTACATCGGCAGCTCGAGGATGGTGTACGACATGGAGAATAAACAGTTTCCTTTGGACCTGGACAATGTTCACTCAGTGGTGGAGATTGGACAGGTGTGTATTATATTACTAAGAGCTTCCCGTGTAACTGTCCTGTGGCACAAACTCCTGAAGTTTAAGGAAATTTTTTAATTTGGTCTTATTTGTTTTACACCTGCATTTCTTTATATTTTCAATAATTTTGGATTAAAGAATAATTAAACTAGTAAACCTCTTTACTTGACAGTTGAATGGCTTTAAAAAAAAAGAAAAAGAAAAAAATTCAATTATATAAATTTTTTTTCCTATGTGCATATTTATTTTGTATTACTGTATTACCTGATTAATAATTAGTTAATATTAGTTATGGGTTATGTTTGTGAAAATGTGCAAGTACAATATGATTATGTCGGACTTTTTCATCCTAGGTGGGGCTCCATGGAGAATCAAAGCTCTGGGTTCACACTGATCCCGTTTCTCGGAGGAACAGCAGTGTGAATGAAGAGGTTGGTGTCTGTTTGTAACTATCCCCTCACCTCCCAACGCTGGTGTGTCTGCCTTAATTTCTTCCTGTTAAAGGGAGTGCTTCGTCCCATTTTTGTCAAGTGCCACTCATACGAGGTTGTCTTGTTGTTGCAGTTTTCTCTAAAATACTGTAGGGTTTTTACTTCACACTGAGGTGACCGTTGGTGTGACCTAATGTTATATAAAAAAAACAATCCCCATTTTAGAAAAGGGCTAAGCAGATGATAGCTGTTCTAGATGACCACAGCATTCTGGATAACCTCTAATCTGGCTTTCGTAGAGCGCACGCTACTCAGACTGCATTTCTTACAGTCTCCAGTGACACCTTGTGTCCATGTAACTCTCAGATAAATGGGGAAAAAAAACCTGAAACCAAAGCTCGCAGTGTGTGTGAGGCTAATGTGTGGCTAACATTTAGCCTTTATTCGCGTCACTTATCTGTTTCAGGTGGAAAAGCTCATCAGAAACTTGAACTCGTCTGCCTTAGATCTCAGCTTGTCATTGCACGAGCCCAGTTTCTCTCAGCCACTGCCTCCGTCATCCTTCCAGCGTTTCCTGCGAGCTCGGCCAATCCCTGGTGTTGTTATCCAGAATCATAACTCTGCTTTCATCAACAGGTACTTTTCATTTTCTTCAGTATAAATAAAAATCAGCTGGGTTCCAGGAATTGTTTTTTTTTTTAATCTGTTTTCCTGTTCTGTGAACAGGTACTATGAAAGCATGTATGATAATGCAGAGTACCTGAACATGTCTTACCCACCAAACCTGACACCAGAGGAGCAGCTGGAATACGTAACGGACGCTGCAAAGGTAAAGCTGTTGTTAAACTTTCATTCACAGTGAGTTTTATTTATTTTTTAATTGAACTAAAAGTATTCAGAGCAACGTGAACCCTAGTTACTGATCTTTTCTTCTTATTTTTAGCTTGAAAGTGTTAAAAAATATATATATATATATATTTTTTATTTTTTTTTTTTTTATTTTAAGATCACCTGGTTTGAATTATCTTCTTCACATTAACGGTTTTCCAAAATACAGCAAGTCTATTTTTCTTTAAGCTGAAGAAAGTCACGTAATAGTCTAAACTTTGTTTATCATCTAAACGTTGTTGCTCTGTTGTGTTGATTAATGTGGCGAGCTTCATACAAGGTCTTTTGAGCTTTGAAAAACATTGTTTGTTTCCCTGCATCATCAAGGCTCTGACTGAAGTGGCGACCGTTGTGGCTCGAGCTCTGTACAGACAAGCAGGAGGATCGGACCCGATCCAGCTGAAGAACATTAATGCGGATAGTCAGATGGCAAGTTCATTTATTTTAATACATATGTTTTAAGCTTAACTGCTATTTTATTTCTAAGCTCATTATTCCTTTTAAATCAACTTTAACTCTTGTCTCAGAAATCTTCAAAAATAATGACATTTAAAAAACTGGCAGGTTCTTCATTCGCTCCCTTCATTCATTTTGAACTTGACATTTATTTCTTTTAAACCTTTCAGCAACAGTTCAATAATAAACAATTGTAGATTCTTTGAAAGTGTTTTATTTTTTTCTCCTTGATGCTGCTGTTATCTTGTAGGGCTGAACAGAAGTGAATCTGTCTTCCTTTGCTCACAGGTGACCCAAATGCTCTACGGTTTCCTTGTTAAATCAAATAACTCCTGGTTCCAGCAAGTAGTACCTTCAGACTTCGCCATTCATCTGCGTGAGTTGATCCTGTTTAATACTGGACTGTTATGAATGTTGGAATAAAAAGGCTTGTTATGCATTTTCAATATGTTTTATGATGATGATGGAAAATTCATCAATTCATCAACCAATTAAAAAAATAGCCAGAAAATTCAGATTTTATTTTGGGAACCCTTATAACAAATGTGTTGTTATGATGTTCCGTATGATATATTTTTATTATATATTGATTACATATGTTTTATATCACATTTGATACATCGGGTGTTTTTGGCAACTTTTTGTTAACAATAATGTCAATTTTAGAGTTTTGTCCATAACAAATATGAAATTATCACAAGTACTGATCATGTTGATGAGATAGAGGTCTCAGAAACTCATGTAGCAAATATGATACAAATGGCAACAAAATTGCCATAATAGGGTTACAAGGAAAAACTAAGTCTTGCTGAGTCCAAAAGCCAAAGAATAAAAATGGTATTAAGACGTTTTAAAACCCATTTTTATGGGTTTTATTGATAAATGTTGCTTCTTAACACCTATTCGGATGCTGTTTACAATATTGTCTTATTGTTGTTTTGAAGTATAAAGCCTAAATGAAGCTTATCTCTTTATCAATACTTTCTTTCTCTCAGGTGACAGACCCACAAACTTCTATGTGGGGGTGACTCAGCAGCACAGTGAACCGACTCTTCTGGTCCAATACCTGCTGGCCAACCTGACCGGCACCACCGTCAATATCACCCAGGACAACTGCCAGAACCAGAGAGAGAACGAGGATGACAAAGAGAACAAACATGTAAGATATACAACAGTGTGTATTTTCTAAAGTCAACTTGTGTGATAGTTGCCCTCTGGAAATTTAAGTAAGAACTTTAAAACCTTTGGAAAATCACACATCGAAGTCCAACCTTTAACACGTTCTTCTCAACCTGTCCCTCAGATATACAACTACATGTGGGTTCAAGGTGCAGCACCTCCCAACAGCACAGAACGAGTGGCGTTCTGCGTTCGCTCCACGGTTCGTCTCTCCAAAGCGCTGTCCCCGGCCTTCGACCTGGAGGAATACACCTCCAAAGATTTCTCTACATGGACGGAGTCCAGGTGGAAGAGCATCAAAGGGCGCATATTCCTGGTGGCCAGTCATGAGCTGGAGGTAAACTTTCCCTCAAAGACGCCACAGATGTTACTGATGCCATGACACAGCAGAGGAGTTGTGCTACAACTAAAAAGTTTGACATCTCATAAGCCTGAAAATATTAATAAAAATTAGATCTGCTGGCAGCCATTGTACAAGTAGGAAAATCAAGCGGTTGATAAAGGAGATTTATGCCCCGTTCCCTTTGTACCCTCAGCCTTACAAGTCTGATTTTTTTTGTCAACTAGGCAGCTTGCGGGTGGGTGGGTTCCAATCTCAGTGACCTCAAGGTCAAGGTCAGGGGTCAAGTCTTCTGAAAATCTTGTGAATGCAATACCACTAAGGATTTTTGACATTGACACCATACATGCATCTACTAAAAATCTCAGATGAGTTTGAGTCTCAGAGGTCAAGTTTTCTGCAAATCTTGTGAATGCAATAAGTAGAGACAAGGCAAAGTAGGATTTTGAAATTGATGCCATTGATAGTTGCATCTACTAGGAGGCTGAGGGGGTAGCACTGTTGGCTTACAGTGCTTTTTGTGTAAGCAGTGATCTCATTGTTAGTGGAGGGCAGAAATTGTTTAAGGCACGTGAGTGCTTGTGGGAAAGTCTCATGTTTAAAAAAAACAACCCAAAAAAACCTTCCAAACAAGAGACCAAATTTGCATGGTAATTGTAACAGTGTTCGTGATTGGTTGCTGTTTTCTCTCTGATGTAGATTTTCTCACAGTAGTGTTTGTGATTTTAGCGGCCAATCCGGCCTAAACTAACAACTCCGGTTTCCAGAACTACAGCAACAAAAAGTCTAACAACAAAAACAACGCTGGTTAAATCCTGGCAGTGATTGATTGCATGCGTCGAACAAATTTCAGGTCTCTGCATGTTCATCAACACATTGTGCTAAAACAAATCGAAACTCTTTTGTCTCAGGGTTTGATACAACCCGATTTTGTTAATGTGGTAACTGCATCTCACCGCTTAAACCGGCGCCTTTGGGTTCATCCTGTTTGTATCACTGCAGCTTTAAATTTAAAATATGACTGAGTTACTTTTAATATAACAGCACATCACATGTGTGCAAAGCCACAGGCAGCTGGAACTCGACTTCCCTCATTCTACAGACAGTTTTAGCCCTGTGATAGCTGGAATAATCGCTTCCACAGCGAAGCATTTAGAGGCTTTTTCGTTGAGCGCTACAAGCTGAACTACTTGATGTTTTAAATATGACTATAAAAAAGGTGACAAATATTGCTGCTGCTGTAAACAGCATGCCCTGTTCTCCCCAAGTGACCACAAGTCTATTAATTCTGCATTTATGTAGAAGAGCGTGTCATAAATGAATATCACTGGCACCCTGGGGGGTAACAGAAGTTGATACAGTAACTCACGGCATGTTTGGAAGTAAAAACTGCGTGTGAAAACATCTATATCTTGTTCTTGTTGTGTATCTAACGATTGCACTTTCTCCTCCAGATGTTGACGCTCGGAATCGGTGTCGCCGTGCTGATAGCATCCTTAATGTTGACGTACATCATCAGCTCAAAGGCCGACATACTCTTCAGCTCAGGGAGGGAGCCCACCACCGCCACCTACTGATTCACTCAGAAGCGTCTCAGACCCACGACCACTACTTCTACTACCATTGCTACTACTACTTTTATCCCAAC
This sequence comes from Hemichromis elongatus, assembly GCA_015108515.1. NCBI lineage: Eukaryota > Metazoa > Chordata > Actinopteri > Cichliformes > Cichlidae > Hemichromis > Hemichromis elongatus. The sequence continues at coordinate 53,901 of VUQR01007772.1, read as the reverse complement.
CAGACATGGACAGTTTTCTTTAAAACACACCACGAGTAGGTACACAGACAGGTTAGTCTCAGCTGCATTGAGGCGGGGGGGTGGGAGGGTGGGGTTCCTTTTAGACGACGACTCCGTGTTTATGGACTCACTCATGTGAGGCGTGACATGAGGACTGGACCGGACTGGATTAGCCTGGATGGATCTGGACTCATCAGGGTCATAAAACACACTGGTCAGGCACCAGCAGGCCCTGCCAGTGGAAACAATGTTTATATTTTTTGTTTTAGGTTTTGTTTCTTTTTTTTTGTTGTTGTTTTTTCCCTTTTATCCTAAAAGAATGTTTTGTTTACTGTGTCATGGGATAGGCACTAAACATTGAGCATTACTTTGAGCTTTGTGTATGATTTTGAAAATGTGAACACGACCGTGTGTGTGTGTGTGTGTGAACAATTATAAGTGCGCGCCTGTCTTCGTGTGTGTGTGTGTGTGTGTGACTTTGTATGAGGATTGCAATGGTATGTGCAATACTGTAGCTGTCTTCTCTGTCAGTGTAGTTAACTTATCAATCAGTTTTAATGATAAGAAACCACTTTGTGAGTCAATGAGCAAGTAGTAATATTAAAAACTTAACATTTTGCAAAATCTGGAAATGTGCAGTAAAGTATTTTGATAAGTTTTAGGTTTTGGGGAATTCTTATAAAATCTGTATCATTCAGTCCAAGTACACACGATGAAGCTGTACTTGTAGACCCACTGCAGTTTCACATATTGTGATATTTGAATAGGAATTTTCCAAGAGTCTGGCATGGCTGAAAAAAAAACACACTTTATTTCTCATCAGTCAGCAGCCATAATGTATTTTTAAAAACCCCCAGAAAGATCAGTTTTAGCAGTGAAAAACAACATGCTGGTACTCTGCCTTTGCACTCTGGTTTTTTTGGTTTGTTTTTTTCCCTATGAAGTTTATTTTCTGAAAATTGTATGACACACGAGATTGGTGATGGGTGTTTGTTTTAGTAGGTGGAATTAAAAGACCAATTGTGATGCCTTGATGAAGAAATAAACATTGCTTCTTTTCCAAACTTGTATTTAACAGTCCTTTGACTTTGGCACAGAAGAGTAGGACAATATTGAAAAAGGGATCACATGAAAGGAAATGAGTGTATTTATTATTTTGTTATTAACCACACATGCACAGGAAATACTAACTCCTGCTGCAGGGAACACAAGGAAAATTAACCTTCACAAAGTACATTGAAAGACGCTGACTTCTGAATTGCTGCATTAACGAAGCATCTAAATCGCTGAGAGGAAGACCCACCAGAGTAAGCGTACCTTTTCAAATGCAGCTGACAACTTCCAACCTTAAGATGCAGGATCCACAAAATAGGCCTCAGTACAGCTCCTCAGTTCATCAAGCAGCCCCCCCCCCCTTTCTTTAAGACCGCTTTTTATTCTGTTCGGCCATTTTCTTCCTCTTATCTAAAACCAGCTCACAATCACAGAGCCAAAAGGCAGTTTTTAAGTTTATAATATTAAAAAAGTTCTTGCAAAAAAACAAAACAAGAAAGTAGAGATCCTCCTTAAAAGAAACACGCAGTGACTTAAGTAATGTAATGGAGCTAATGGAGTTAATTTAATGGAGCTAATAGCTTGCATTTTGTTGTAAAGTAGTTTTAAAATAAATATTGTAATATTTTTAGTGAAATGCAGTACAGAAAAACCCGAATCCTCTGCCAAAAATTTACAGTGATCTTTAAGAGCTACTGTGAAAAAGTAAGTAGTCATCATAAATAGTCCTCCAGGCTTCTTGAAGGACATTTGGCATACCTCAACATTTTCTCCCTGTATCCCTTCTGTATGAATGGCTTCTTAACAACCGCCCTTCCATTTCTGATCAGGCTTTAGTGAACATGGATCAACTGTGAAGGGCCTGTGGTCAGGTCTTTGGTGGAATCCAACCATGTATTATTCATGTACAAATTCGTTGTATAAAAGAAAGAAAATATATTTTCTTACCTCTAAACTATACGACATATTAAAACCTGTTGGTGCTGGATGTATGGATTCGTCTCCTTGGCCACTATACGGAGGTCAGGAGGTTTGAAAGCATCTGATGATGATGGCGCTTTTAGAGCACTGTTCCCGTCAGCAGCTCCATAAACCGCCTCTCTGTTTTAAGAGCCTCATTACTCTGTCCCGGTCCCTCTCATCGAGCGCACATTCTCAGAGACATCAGCGCGGTGATAGATGCGCCGTGGCTGAACCGCACTCTCTCACGGGCCTGGTCCCCCAGGGGGGGAAACCAGAGGAGGGGCCAGAGTGAAGCGGAGGCGGGGCGCACGGTGCTACGGCTGAGTGGAAAGAGAGTGGAAAGTGAGAAAATACCTGAATGGACGATCCGGAATAAGTAAGTAGTATTTCTTTGTGGAAATGTGTTGAAATGTTGGAAGGGGTGCTGTGGATGCTTGCGCGCTGTTGTAACGCGGAGAGTGGAGCTGGGAGGCTTCGGGGCGCCGGAGATCTCCGGTTTCCCCAAACAATAGTCGAGAGGACGCGATGGTCGCCCTTTTTTTGAATCCGAAGGGAAGTTTAGGACCCTCATCGGCGCTATTGTTGACCCCACGGAGGCCACGTAGCTCTCTGGATCGATTTTAAACGTGGGTGGAAGAGTTCCCTTTATTAATGTGAACAGAAGCGTAAAAAAAGAAGACTGAGAGTGATGCGCCTGTAAGCAAAGAGCGCGTCCAGTGTGATTGCAGGCCGGAGGGTTTGAATTTTGTCCTCGGTGAAGGACTGGTGGGAATTTGAGTGCGTCCATTCATTTTACTGCGAGGGCGCCCCGTTTGGAAAAGGAAAGGTGAAAGAAAAGGGAGCGGGCGTTGGGATCATTTGGCATCAGGACGCCACCGGTGGGGCCTGGGAGTCTCCCATTGTCCTGCCTTTCTCCTCCTTTTTCATTTTGTAGGTCGCACAACTCTTTACACTCGCCCGGTTCTTCGCAGTAAGTTAGCCTTTGGTGGCTCTTTGTGCATGTGGAATATTGTTGAAATATTAATGAATGCAGCTCGACTCTTGAGCCACGCTGCCGTAGCCTGCAGCACGGTGCTAAAATGTGTCTAAACACAGGCTGTAATTCAAAGTGAAACAGGATAACGTTGCTGCAGCCGAAACAGGCCCTGATTACGCACAGATCCAGTGCTTGAAGCGTCTGATCGCCCTTCAATTTCCTAATTTCTAAGATTTGAGTGCTGCTTTTGCGAGATAAAACTACACAATGCTATCACCAGGCTTTAAAAAATACCACAGAATGGCTGTAAACTGCTTCTACTGCTGATGTTTTAGTGATAAAACGGGTCGTAAACATAGCAGGGGCTCAGTGGAAATGGACTGAAGAAGGAATTTAACACAGCGATACCACAAAGATTAATATGAAGCACAGCTGTAGTATTGGTTCCCATTCATTTCGGGAATCTTACGTATTAAGAAATGATGGCAAAAATCAGATTTCTCCCCTTATTGTTAGGGTTAAAAGAAAAGCTCCAGGATTTTATGTAGAAGCAAGTTTGGTCTAACAAGGAGTCTTAAACCCAAATACGACAATGTTATCAAACAGAGAAAACACTAAGACCTTCAATATTCAAGAAGCTGATGGAGAAAATGTAGGTTTTTCCTCAAAAATATATCTTCGAGTTAAATAACTTAATAGCTTATTTGAAACACCAAAGGAGAAAATCTTAGACTTTATTCTGTTAGAAATAACATGAGATGTTACTTAACTATTCAGATTGTCCACTGGCCCTTCTTTTCATCTGTAAATTGACTAATTTACCATTTCAGCTCCGCAGACAGCCTGGCTTTCTGCTTAAAGGGTCTGACCACACAAACCACAGAGAATACAGCTTCTCCTCTGACCCCCTGCTGTGTGCCTTCTACTTGGGTTCAATTAATGTATAAGAGAAGCATACAATCCATGACAACCAGTAATGTGAGTGTAGAGAGAATTGCGCATCTATTTTCAGGAAGCAGACATGGTAGAAGGCTTCTGGTCTTCCTCATAGTTGTGCTTAATCACATGGAATCACATTTTGTTCTCTTGTTACCGGTAAGTCTATGTGTTCGATTCAGGTTGAAAAAAAATGTACAAAAAAGCCTCCAAATGTCTTGTTTTGCTTAAAATATTCTTTTTGTATTGATAAAACTGAATTTTGGATGTTTAAAGCACTTAAACAAAGAGCCAGATGGATGTCTATCAGGTGACTCATAAATTGAAACTTAATTAAGAAATGACCACGATGTCTACATCAATATTGTCATCGCGGAAATGTTTCAGTGCTCAGAAACTGTTTCCTGAAGGGCTCGCAACTGTTTTCTTATTCAAAATAAATGCATCTCTTTTTGACTCTTTAACTCCCTTAAAAATGCAAATCCCAGATTTAAACCTCTGCTGTTTTTGTCATCTCGAACGGTAAATTATGACACCTCTCTGCATTTTTTGACTTCTTCAAGCAACTCCTGACATTTTATAACCCAAACAAAGAGAATAATGATGTTCTGATTTATCAGTAACACATAGTTGGCTGCTGTTGTGAGACTCGCCATAGTCATGAATCATCTCAGCCGCTTCCTGTCTCTGCAGTACTTTTGTTTTGATATGAAGACAAATCTATGCAGAGTCAGAAGACGGGCCTGTTGATTCAAACACACCCTATTAGATTTGCTCACACACACAAACACACACACACCTGCTCCCGTTTGCTCGCCATGTGTGCGCAGACCTGGACAGGAGCAGTTGTCTTGTTGTTCACTGGTTTCACTGATGTGGGTGGTGGTCTCTGTTCTGTCTGTTTGTGTATGTGTGTGTGTGTGGCCCTTGTTACACTGATGAGCCTTTTCCCCTGTTGGACCCTGGGCGTGTGCGTGCTTATTTTCACAGTTGGTGGGACTATATCTGGCCTAAAATGGCTATGGAGTAGAGCTGGTCACTTCAGAGCTGTCCTGGCTTGCTTTTCCACCCTGACAGCTGCCGTACCAGTGCCAACAGCTCAGCTCCAAAAGATTTCTTTTTGCCGCGAGGAAAGTAGCTGTGATTGTTTTGATTACCGTGTGACTAGATCTGCACGCTTGCAGCAAAATAACTGCACGGTTAATGGTTTGATTTCGTTGTTGGAATCATTTTTATGGATGAGCATAATCAAAGCAGTCTTCTATGGACGTCATCACTGTTTTAAGCTGTATAGTTTAAATGATGCATGAAGAAACGCATATAAAATCCAAGCTCTAAGCCAAAGATGTTTAAACTACGGATTGTTGCTTTGGGCTACAGAAATTGATTTTGGATGCATTGAGTCATAAACCAGATTGATTTAAATTGAAAACAAAAGGAGTTGGCGCAATAAATTCCACAATAAAAAATAATGAAGTCGATCTTAGCTGTTCGGAAGTTAAGAATCGGGACCTTGTGTGGAGGCTGTGTTGTGTGCATATGAGATTCGGTTCCTTCACTCAGGCTTGAATGTGTTTGTCTTCTGTTTTCAGAGGAAGCTGTTGTCTTTGCTCTCAGTTGATGGCGCATATTAAATGACTTTACACTCCCTTTGGCCTGAGCCATAAAACCTTTCAGCCATGACACTAGTCGGCTTGAAGCCTGGCATCATAACTGTTTAATCTTAGACCACACACAAGTTTCTGGACTGGCCTGCAGTTGACAACCCTGTTGAAATCAGTCATTATTTAGAAATTTAGAATTTATTATTTAGAAATTTTACTCTTTTTACATAAGACTATATGGGGGAAAAGTCACACCGGTGTTTGGTTTACAATGTCAGGAGGAACAATGGCTTAGCTGGATGAAAAGAAATGAACCTTTTGTGTAAGGTGCTAATCAAAAACTACAACCAGTGATAGGTCGTTATGGCTTTAATGAACAGACTTGTGCTTAGATGTACTTTTACATTCTGGGTCTGTGGTTTCTTTTTTTTATACTAATGCTGGTGATTAAAGTTGGAAAGGGCGAATCCTCTTGAAGTCCATGAAGTAGGTTATAGGACGGTGGGATGAATAGGAAACCTTATCCACCTTAGTACCGGACCACACCTTTGTAGATCAAGTGTTCAGTCATATTCTCACTATCAGGCAAGCAGAGAGGCAGGTAGGTTGGCAACGGGGTTATTTTAGTCTGTAAAGGTCAGCAAACCACGTGCAATCTAGATTTACTCATATCAAAATGTTCTGGTAGCTTAGTTCTTTAAGCCACTTGAAAGTGATGTAATATTTGTGACTTTTCGTTCATGCTTTCTTTGGAGACCATGGGGCTTTGTGCAGGCCTTACTTGCAGAGACGGCCCCGTGCACTTTACTATTTTGAAGCATGTGTCTCTCATTATGTGTGAGAGAATGTAATGTTTACAAGGAACTGTTTTACCTACCTCAAAGGTCAAATGCTGAAAAGTGTCAGCGTTTCAGCATAAAAACTGAGTTAATTTTACACTCGACTCCAGATAAAACATTCACTTAAGCTGAAAAAAAGCCAATTTTTTAATCGACAAGAGTCTCAAAAACCCAGAATGCAGTGCTGCCGTGGATCCACTTACTTATCCATGTTTTACACCATCCAGCAGCTTTTCATACTGTATAAATCAGTTTATGTCACATTATTTAGAACAGGTAAAATGCTCCAGAGAGCTCTAGTCTCCTTACAAGTCGGCAGAAGATGTCCAATCACTGATTTAACATTGTTGATTATGTTTACTTGGATACTGTGAAAATTTTATAGCACAACTTAAAGCAGAAGGAGATGTTTGCAGAGCAATTTAGATAAAACATCATCACGCAGCTTAAACTCGCAACTCTAACTGCGAAAGCTGCAGCAAAGTAGCATCACAGCTGAGCAAACAGGTGGAGTCAAACAGTGCCGTCAGGGCTCACTAGTTTGGGAAATGCAAAGCTGGAGAGAGAGTTCAGAAACATTAACCACGTGTTTATGTGCCTGTGCACCTAAAACTCAGTATTTGGGGCAGTTTTAGAGTTTTGCTAAGTTCAGCCCCTCACAGCCTCGGTGAGCAGCTTCTGTGACAGTTCACACTTTGAGATGCGGTGTCGTCACTCTGAAGTTTCCTTTACGTGCGTTGCCGCTTAAATACTGATTTTTAAAGATCAGGTAGACTATACACAGTTCAGTAATTTGCAGCAGTGATTAGGATTGTGACTGCAGTCTTTCATTCTTTGGTGAATACTAAATCATTTCCAAACGCCATGGTAAGTGTTATGATGTTTCTCATTACTGCACAGTCTTGATTTCAGTGTATGTTGTCATAAATGTTGTGGTTAAGGGTAAAGAGTCAGTGTGCCATGATGTGAGTCACTGGAATAGAAGAACACTTGGCAGGAAACAGAAAATGCAGGAATTTAACTACAAACATTACCCTGCTATGTTTGCTAGGTGTGTGTGTGTGTGTATTTGGCCGGAGGGCTTTTGTGAACGGTGAGCTCTGCTGGTCTGTGTATTCTCCATGTCGTTGAATCAGACGATTTCACAAGAAGCATAATTACTAGTTAAATCATCTGCTACATGTTTTGAACGTTTATCTCCTGTGTTGAATCTAAATTAAGCTTTTATTTTAAATCCTGAGATCCACGTTTCACATGTGGACGGTAGGTTTCTCCAGCTAACTTAGCTATCCTACTTCTGAGATGTTAGCTGGCTACATGCCTTTTGGATTTTTTGTTGTCTTTCATGGTCCTCTTTCATCAGATGCCACCATCAGGCATTTTCCATTACCTTCTCTTTAAGTCCACCTTTCATTGACTTGTAACGTGAAATCTCATGAAGTCTCAATGTTTACAATGAATATTCGTTGTAATAGACTAATCTTACATCTTTGAGAACACGTCAATAATACCTGAGTGCTTTTACGCTCTGCTGATGATAAATCTTTTTCTTTCTTTCATGAAACTGTCACCTGATTTCCCACAATGGGAGCAGCTGTCAACATATTAAGGTGATAAATATTGTGTTTGAATGTCTTTTCTCGTTGCCTTTGTCCAACGTGTTTGTGTTGTATCTCCATACGTCTCTATGGGGAATTCGGACTCCTATGCTTGGCCTTTTAATTGCTCTCTAAGGCATTTGGATACATATAACCGTGACAGTCTTCACAACATTTGTCTTTACATGCAAAAAAAAAAGCACACGTTTATGTCAGCAGCATTTTATGTATGGTGGGTTCGCTAAGGGCTGTGCTGTGAAATGGGAATCATGCTAAAGGCCAGACATACAGGATACAGTTAATAGACATGCTTTGATTAAACCACCAGAACAAAATAAGATCATTAGCCTTTATTAAAAAGAAGGCTTTCCCTTTAACTGACTTATAGCAACTGTTCCACAAGCCTGCATTTGGGGCATTTGATAAAATCTTGTTAAGTCCTAATGTCAAAGCATAAAACCCGTCTGTTGTTTCAGTCTTACACGTCCTCAGCGCTGGCATTGCCTGTGTCACAGGCCCGAACACGACAGCTCAATATTTGTGCAGGAAGCTAGAAGAAGAAGAAGGCAAAAGCTCTTTGATCACCTAGTCTACCTGTATCATAGAGAGCAGCCTCCTGGCACGAAACTGGCTGCACACAAAAATGAAGCTTGCTGCAAACTGCAGCTTCATCACTTTGAGCTCGGGACTGAAAGAAAAAACATGTTTTGCTTTAGCTGCATACCTGCTTACAGTATGTGTGCCTTCATATCTTTGCTGCTGTATAAGTTCGAATGGGAACTACGTTCTTTGAAAACAGAAATTGTTTCATGACAGGAAATTAAATCACACGGTTAGACCTGGACTGTGTATTCTTGTCACGTTAATTGTTAGCTTGTCAGATTGCTGATGCAGTGAAGAGTTAGTTTGCATGTGCACAGCGCGGTGCAGACCACAGGCCAAACTTTCTTGAGAATCTATTATAATTTGTGAGTTGGATTAAAATTGACAAATGTCTAGGTTGTGCGCTCTGATTTTGACACACATTATAAAAAGCACATATCTGAGTAATGTTTTTGTTTGCTTTTTATCACCCGTGTTCTCACTGTCTTCTTTCTCAGTGCTGTTAAGAGTTTCAGATGTAGAGGAGTAAATATGCTGCTGAAATAAGACGTTACTCCTTCGTTTCCCTTTGTCGCTGCTTGGAAAGGCAGACTGCATCATTACAATTGCTTAATTGTTATTTATGTGTGTGGTGGGACGAACATTATGGCCAGTGATGATTTCCGATTGTTATTTTGGCCAGCATTTCTCTGTCTGGGAGAGCAAATACTGACTAAGCTTCTTCAGCCATGAGATTATAACACTGTTTAGATTTTTGTCTCTTGCCCGTGGAGAGTATCTGTCTTGTCTGGGAATCTGAGTCCTCACCACTTATTGTCCTCATACTTTTTTTGCTGAGAAGCTCTAACCATATGTGCTCCTCTCTGTCCTCGAATGCCATGTTTAAAAGAACACTTGAAGGAGTTTAATGTGCTTTACTACAGTGTGATGCCATGCAGTTTAACTTGATTTAAAATAAAAATCCCCTTGCTTCGCGTGACATTCAGAATGGAGACTTCTGTCTGTTGCAGAGGTTGCATGAAACACAGCTTTTAAGCACTTTATTTGGCCTAAAAGCACAGCACGATTCTGCTAATTCCTCTGCTAAAGCAGAAGATAAAAGCCGATCGTGATGCACCAGAAAGCAGCTGTTAGTCATTGGAGTTTTGTGGTTTTGGAAGAAGCATGCTGTTGAGGTTTTGAACATGGCTGGAAGGATCCAAAATCTTCTCTCGTCTGCTAAAAGTTAGTGATTCCGGATAAGGGGAGGTTTCTCATAAAGTGGAGCTATTAAACTTTTCATTATTTGTTGTCATATTTGTGCTGGTCATTAGTGGTGTTTATTCCTAACAGGAATAAACTTTAAGAAACTGAGATCAGCGCATGTGTGAGTGTGAGAGGACTGGCCTGATTGTGCACTGATCATATGCAGAGCTTGGTAGACTTTTGTTTGCATGTTATAGGTGTGCACAACCAGGGGCGGTCTAAAGTCTGTGGGCTGGTATCGTTTCAGCCACTGATGATCATCGAGATTAATAGAAAGGCCCTGTTTGCAGGGAAATTGAATAGACTTGCTGGCAGGAGTGGATGACATAGTCACAACATCAATTATATTTCAAGGAAATTTGGGAAAATTATCTATTAAAAAATATACTGAAAATTGTTTTATCAGTGATTGCAGGCTGCCTATTATTTATAAGTACACAACAAAGAAAATGGAGGACATTTTCCTCCTCTGCTAAGGAGTTACTGACACTGACACACTACCCAATTTGAAGTGTGACTCTGTGGAAACAAGATGCTAGCAGCAGCATTATAGTGCACTGATAGTGGTACAGTTAAATGTAAGCACAAAAGTAATCTAAGTAGAGTTTTCCATGGAAGTTTTAAGTAAAAGTATAAAAAAGATGCTTAACATTTGATTAATAATAACTAAAGTAGCTTAACCTTAACTTGGACTCAAAATACTGTCACATAACACTGAAAAATATTTTCTACCTGGGATCTTGGGTAAAGCTTTATCACCAGTTGCTTGAAGCCCTGCTTTTCCATCATGTAACAGCACCCATAATTTCCATCCACTGTTTTGCTCTCCCTGTCCTATACAGACTGACTAACAGTGCTCCGGCGATGCCTGCTGGAGTCTCTGTTGTTTACTTTTTCCCAACACATCATCAGCAGCTCCCAGTATCTCCTCCTCGCATGGCGTCATAGCTTGGTTGTGCTCCATGGTGTCTTTTTACCACAAGTGTTGAAACAAAGATGGTGTTTCCACCTTTAGCGGGCACAGCTTTCTCACATATTTTGCAAAGTGCTGTAATTTTTGTTTGAGATTGTTGAAGGAACTCCCTTTTTACTAAATTGTTATTGGAGGCTGGCTCTTGCTGTAACACATGTCTGGGCTTGTCTCATGCGCACTATGAAAGTAAACGTATGGCATCTCTGTATCATTAATATCACGCGATGACACTCGTGCACGTCTGCATTCGTCACATACCATTAGTCTTTTGCTTTCTATAACTAAACGTCTAAGCCAAAAGACACACATGCTGTTTCACTTGAAATAAAGGCTTGGGTGCTCCAAAGGCTCTAAAAGAGACTCTTTCAGTCTTTATGATGTCAGAGACAGTGGAGCATTTATGCCCCACCCAACCTACTATTCAAACCTTTTGTGTGTGAGGAACAACCAATGAGAAGAAAGATGACCTAAGTTTTGGGGGGGGGGGGGGAAACAATAC